>CAHIKZ030002054.1:122500-185000 GCA_903632075.3 Acanthosepion pharaonis | reverse complement strand
TCAAATATGATAATCTTTCTTCTTCATAGCGTTTTATTGTCAAAAGTTTTCCCCCTAACAGTTTATCAGACGTTTGGGCTAATTAATATTATTATTTGGTTTGGCTTTACTTTTTAACACAAGGATTCGAACGCTTTATTCTACAAACTTCTTAACCTTTGTTATTCACAAGGAAAGATGAGAAATACTATTTCTGTATAAATGATAACGCCAATGAAGCGTTAATAATCTCAACAAATCCTGTAATGTTACTGAATTTTTTCATAGGTATAGTCGACAAACTTCCTTTGTTTATATTAAAGGAATTGATTTTGCGAATAAGACTTCTTACTATCAAAATAATGACAACGTCTATGTAAATAATACATTAATATCCATTAATATTTTGACAACTTTCTTATAGTTTCCTCTCCAAGAATATCAAACACTACAGCTCGTCTCGTTGTCATTAGCTACGACAAAGAACAAATGTGTTATATAGCTGTCTTGCTATTTGGACAAATTCAAACCTCTATCAACGTACATATTTATTGTAATACAGCCATTTCAGCGTAGTAATTTTTGAGAAATTTAAATGATTTTGGGCCCACATATTTATTTATGAATGTTTCAATTCACAGTTCGTGTTGTCTAGTCAACAATTCGATAGAATTTTTCATAGGTAAATGTTACATCGCAAAGAAATTTGAGTCATATTTGAAGATAGGAAACAGGTACATAATTCTTTGGTTTTAATTTTCATTTCTAATCAAGTTAATATTCCTCCTCATTATTGATAACAATTCTATCTCGTCGGCAATTTTTTTTCTCTCTTCAGTGTAAAATTCTTCAGCTTTCGATATAAAGAACGGCAGGGTATCTTAATAAACTGTTCTTCTGTTAATGGAATTTACCCTATGCAAGACAGTAAAGCCAGTGAGACAAAATGGGTTAATGTTTATGAAAGAAATAGAAAACTGCATGGTTCTTAAGGAGGGCGAACAATATAACAGAGATCTGGTAGACAATAGATAACAATCGATGTTGCATTGAAATTTGTAAAGATCGAAGTTGGCTGAAAATCATGGAGCCGAAAGAAAGTTCCACAAGCGAGAATTATCAGGAAAATGGAACTATTAGCATATGACAAGCGGTTACATTTAGCTAATTCATGTGTTTTGGTGAGACCTAGTTGCTAATCTAATATTAGGAAATATGAGAGATAATATTACTATATAAATGACAACGAAGATGAAGCGTCAATAATCTGAAAAAATATGGAATATGACTGCATTTTTCAGTGATATGGTAGACAAAATTCCTTTGTTTACATTAAAGGAATGGTTTAAATCTGGAGTCTTAATCCTAGCTGCTCCAGACGAAGGAGTATCTCTATATTTTATGTCATACCGTTTGTTACACACTGCATTATTGTGTAGATATATATATGATATATTATTTTGCTCATGACACACACACACACACACACACACACACACACACACACACATCCATCCATCCATACATACATACATATATATATATATATATATATATATATATATATATGTATTTAGAGATTCTTGATAACATCCAAAGAAGAATTAGTTATACGTTAATTAAACACACACACACACACACACACACACACACACACACACACACACACACACACACCCATCCATCCATCCATCCATACATACATACATATACATATATATATATATATATATATATATATATATATATTTAGAGATTCTTGATAACATCCAAAGAAGAATTAGTTATACGTTAATATCACAGAAACACACACACACACCCCCCATCCATCCATACATACATCATACATAGAATATATATATATATATATATATATATATATATATATTTAGAATTCTTATTAACATCCAAAGAAAATTAGTTATACGTTAATATCACAAACACACACACATATATATATATATATATATATATATATATATATATATATATATATATATATATATATATATAGAGAGAGAGAGAGAGAGAACATATTTTGCAGTGATCTTCTAAGCCTGAGCAGATGGTAGACTTATAGATATATGAAATAGATTCTGGACAGAATAATTTTTTTAGCATGTCACAATGAATCAACTTTCCTGGTCGCTGACATAGAAATAGTTTCAATATAGTCTTTCCATTGTCGAAATCATCTCTAAACGGCATTCAAAGAGAGAGAGAGACAAAGAGAGAGAGAGAGAGAGAGCAAAGTGTTTTGTTATTATTAATATTCTTCATATAGAATTTTTAAAAGTCACTCAATCCTGACGGTTAATGAATTAGGTGCATGTGATATGAAAGAAAATGGAGAAAGTAGGAACTATACAGAAGGCGGATACGGAGGATAGGTAACGATTCGCTCTTGAATAGAACAGCTTAAAATTGTAGGGTTTTGGAAAAGTATCCACAAGGGAGTCTGTTCTACAAAGCAGCAGTACTTGGTGAAAAAATAACAATGTCTGAGTGGAACATCGAATTAGAATATTCATTGGGTGACTAGTGTTCTACTCTCTATATGCAGCATAGGCAGTCTTCGGTTTAAAGATCTGAATGGATAGGACTAAAGAATGAAAATCATGCGAGCCTTTGTGATAAAGCAACGACTTATATGCGACGGTGCATTTGTTGAAAATGCCGTAGGAATTAAATTATGCTACCCACCACAAGTCCGCGTAAATGTCTTTAAACTCTATCAAGGCTAAGACTAATAATGGAAGATGGCGATATTTCGTGTTATAATCTGGTGGACACGAGTAATATGTACGCTGCTTTATCGTGTAATCTTAACACGCCTTTGCGATTAACCAGAGATGGGAGCTTAATCTTCGAAGTTCTGCGCAATGCCTCCAATAAGCGATAGTAAATCCTCGCATTAGCTGTTTCGTTCTGGTTTAGAAATTGATGATAGACGGTACCGTACATATCCTACCAATCACAGAGAATAATCTCTTCTTGGTTGTATTTTTTGTTTGGCGATGATTCCCCGGTTTTTGCGGCTTTGAACAATTGTCACTTTCATTGGATAAGACTGTAGAGATCTCACTATTCATCATTTGCGATGTTACTACATAAGAACGATTCGACAGTAAGTCTCTAAATTGCGACATTTAGTGGGCAAAAATCTAAATGATAGACAAAAAAAGCAACTCTTTGTTTAAACTGCGAAGCTGTCAGATGATGAGTGTCCCGTTGACCAAATTAAGATGGTTATCATCAAAGTGTGACTTGTATTGGATTGATTTCCTATGTGCTTTACACGCGTAAGCCAGATATTTTATTAATTATGTCGTCTAGATTTAGGGCAATGTTCAAGAGAAAATTATATTCTACTTAAATTGGCTGAAGCATCGATACCAAGTCATGATCTGCAAGATTCATTTCCATAGACACAAAGATGCACTTGCACTTCTAATGCTGAAGTGACTTTTATGAATCCACACGTTTTTTTTTTTTTTTTTTGTTAATGGATCTGATCTAAACATATTTTAAAACGATGAAATGAATACTAAATGTACCCACTCTAATATTATGTAATCGACATTGAAAGATAGAAAATGTCTTTACATAATCTATATCACATGACTTCCGTCGAGCGCGGATTGTTTTGCTAACAGTATCGGACATTCTGTCTGTTAAACTCACCGTTCACGTAAAACAAAGATTCGTTTCCGAAAGCAGTCAACATGTTGACTAAAGGGGTTACTACGCGTGAGATAATACAAAAAAATACGGACTTAAGAGATTAATAACAGAAAAGGAATTATGAAGACAGAAGATAACGATTGATACTCCATTCAGATTTATGAAATTTGACTGGAAAGTAGAAAACCGGAAAGAGTTCTACATGCGAGACGTTCAAGAGAAGAAATCGTTACCATTGAAGATAGGGATAAATTTAACCATTTCAACTTTAAAATGATGAGGCATAACCGCTAATCTAGTACGGTGTTTAAATTCATAAGTTCTAGCTGCCAAAGAAGAAAACTCATCAAAACAATTACCATGAAAATATTTATATAAAGACTACGTTACGTTGATGGAAAATGACTGAAGCCAAGATATCAGGTTCGGTCAAATATTTAAGATATTTATCTCTATTTTATCAAGAATCTCTCTATATATAGAAGAAACACTAGAGCAAATATGAGAACAATATTCAATGCAAAAACGAATAGTAGACTTATCAATGTGTAATATGGATTCTGTATGATAGATTGACCATTACTACTGAAGAGTATGCATAGAAATTTATCAGAAAGAAATAGAGAGATAGAAAGGAAGAAGTGGAATGTTAAGTAGAGTGTGTGAAATTGAAAGAAAGAGAAAAGCAGTAAATAAAGAGAGGGAATAAAGCGAAAAGCTTATGGCAGTCGCTGCTTGTACAACTCTCAAATTTTGAGATCTCTAACCGCAAAGTGTGGGAACTGCCTTTCAGGCCGATAGTCCTTTTCAACATTGACACGTTGCCCGTTTTATACGTCAGAATCGTCACTACTTATCGGATATTATGCCACTTCTCCAACATTTACATTACTGACAGTATGGTCTGTGGACAGCTCTTCTCCTTTACAAGCCGAACAATCTGCTTCCCCGACACCGCCACAGGGAAGAGCTGGTGGGTCGCATTTGGTGTCAAACTAAATCTCATGAACTGCAGATTCCTCAGAAAGCGTTACGTGTCCGTTCCAAACTCGTCCTTTCGCTGGAGCAATGAACGAAATAACCGCAGCTTTCACCCGCATCAAATGATCGATAGATACCCAAGTGCCGCATATCTCACAACAGCTGTGATTTATCTTCGTATGCCTTTCTTTTTCCTTTTATTTATTCCTTGTCTTTTCTTAATATTCATGCTTACGGCCACATCTCGTTGGAATACCGGTCATCGTACGATCAACGATGTTAAGCCAGGTCAATACCTAGATGGCTGACCGCTTGAGAATACCAAGTGCTGTAAGTGTGGGTGTGCGAGTAGTATCATGGAAAATGAAACAAGAGGGCCGAGTTCAAATTCAAGTTAGGTTCATTATATTCACATACGCGCAAATGCACTTCGGAAAGTTGTGACTCCACCTTTTCCGCCCTCAGCTGACTCGTATCACTAAAACCATTATTATCTAAAGAAAATTACGTAACAAATATTTAAATTTCGCCATTAAATAACACTTAGAGGTCGATATGGCGCTAAGCAAAACTAGCAAATCAATATTATTAATATTTAAAATTAACTTCCTGTTCTGTTGATAAAGAAAAAAAAACTACTCACATCGAGAGACAAAAAGAAATCTATTCAGCTTATCTTAATCTAGCAAAAAGTTACACTTTGTAACGAAATTTGCATGACTGACTTACTAATTATTCCACCGTGGAGATTCATTTTACTATCAATTTTCACGTAATTGATTTGTTTGGTTTCATATAGTTTATAATTTTAATGACGGTTTATATTCTGCTAACCCATAGTAGTCATGAAATCCTGTGAAACTCTTGTGTATCGTATCTGTTATACCGTAACGTACCTATTTCTATTGTAAATAGACTCTCCCACAGATAATAAGTAGTAGTAGTAGCAGTCACCAATGAAACAGAGTGAGTTGTGTGAGTCAGTCGATGTCGGACATTAAAGTATGAGCCCCACAACTAGATTGCTGCGTCATTAACTATTATTTCAAGTTCCTAACGTTTTGTACGTCGGACCCTTTTAGGACCGACTTATTGAAATACAAGCCTCCACTGTGAAAACTACTCTACAACAGTATCACGTATGGTTACTTCTGCGTAAATTGGCGTCCATCAGCATAAGCATTTTGTTTAATGACGGGCCAAAGATTTTCGATAGGTTTGAAATCCAGAGGCAGGTGGTCACAACATCAGCCTTTCACCTTTCACTATGCCGTAAGAACCTAAGAAAGCGTGGGTGACCCTGGCAGCGTGTGAGAGAGCGTTTTCATGCATGAGTACTAGAGTCGTTAGATGTGCCAGAGACATGCGATCTAGCCATGGATCGAAGACCTCCTTTAAGAGATTGCAGTAGTCGGCTACGAAAACTTCATTTACTATGACTGGGTCAACAATTCTGTCTCTAATGATACCAACCCAAAATATAACTTCTCCACCCAATTGATGACGTTGTAAAAGTTGGTAATGCTCATCTCTCAAAGGCAGCCACCAATTTGCCCAGCCATCTTGTCCGTCAATAGTCGCCATTGTCTCGTCAGTGAAGAGAACATAACTCATTTTCAACGTCATATACTTCCGAGCCCATCGAGACAGGGCTTTAAATCAGGCACATTCAAGGGAGCGTGAACGAATGACATGTTTCCGAAGTTGCAATTTCCGGTGGTTTTCGGCACATGAGGAAATCCAGAGGCTGTGGAAATGACTCTGTTTATTTTTGTCTGGGTTTCCCTTCAGATTCTCGGATAATATTCCATAAATCCCTAGCTATCCGACTTGAGAGCTCACAATCGGATCGTTTCTTCGTTGGTAATTGTTCACTCAGGAATCATTTAACCGTGACATGTGCATTTAGCACTTTCCTTGATGATTTTCTTCATCGTTGAGGCCTTTTCCATGTCCACTTGTTCTTAGCGAGGAGAAAACGTTATTACCGTGGTTCACCCAAAAACTGTCGAATCTGAAATAGATAAATAAATGACTTTACACAGAGTAATAAAAACCTAACAATGGCGTCGTTATATTGTGTAAACCAGCTGGGGAAAGTTTTATCAAAATCAATTCAGAGAAAACCGAGAAATCCAAAATTTAACTACAAGCTATGAGCGCCGTTCGGTGTGTAAGTGTCTATTATTTTAGTCATTAATTTTTTTTTTAAATAGTGGGAGGATTTTATATCTTAAATAGCAAAGCTTGTAAGTTTGTTTATAAAATAAATGAAAATTTATTGTACTAATCTGGTTTTGATTGAACAATGTATGGCTGTATTGCAGGACATGATGGACGAACGTACTAACGGATGTGACATTATTTTATATGTATATTTTTAAAAAGGGCCATATTAATATGATCAATGAAAAACTGGAATATCATTGGAATCTCTTGATAAGGATCTAAATGCTTCCGGCGTCGTTTACTTCCAAGAAATGTGTAGCTGCATCAAATCTTAATGCTTAATTTGTCCATGTATCAATTAATTTGACTTTTAGCTCGCCAAGAGAAGAATAGAATATTGTCGAGAGCCATGATAGCCATCTTCAAATTAATGAAGTTGCTCGTGCTGCTACGTGGTAATCCAGGACTCTATTTTTCTTGAATGCCATATCTTCAGATATATTTAAAGCTTGGCCTTTAAGAATCCAGTGTAGTTAGACGTGGTCATTTGAATTCACAAGCCATAGGACGACAAACTCGTTACCGTTAATTCGCGCCCAACATATAAATTCTCCACGCAGTGAATGAAGCGACATGAAAGCAGGTTGCTCCATCAAGCATAAACGAACTCTAGCCCAACCGCCATTGTTCTACAACTGGTCAGGAATAGCACTTTCGGGAAATCTATTTTCAAACACTATTTAGCCAGTTGATAAAATCATGTTCGAAGGGAAGTAATTAGTGTAAATACCTAAATGCATGAGTTTGCGGAATCATGATGTTCTATGCATATTTGAAGTCTGAGTACTTCATTACTGGGATTACTACCATTTAGTAAATTATTTTGCACATCAGAACCTCTAAGTAGGTTTTTATTCTTGCAATGAATGTATCCCCAATTGTTAGGTCACGCACTGTATGCATCAGGGTTTGTAACAAAAACCCGTATTCTCGGTGATCGCTTGTAAATAATTTGAGAATTCTAATGCTGTTTAATGATGAGGAAACACGCAAACAGTATTTGCTTTATCATAATTTTCTTTCAAACATGATTTATGCTTTATGTTGGATAGAAATTTGAAAGAAGTCAATGTAACAATATCACAAAACGATAAAAAAAGGAGCAACACTTATTCACATGAACTAGGAAAACAAATAGTGTCTAACTTAACCAGGGGGAGGGATCCCAGGGAACAGCCCCGTCGTGACCAAGAGAACTTAACAAATAAATCAATGTTAGCTCCTTTCACACAAACCAAGCTGGCTACTTTCATCCTCCTTTCGCTGAAATCTGTCGATATCAAACACTTTCTATCAGTTGTGATCTTCATCTTCAGCTCATGCTGAAAGTGCATCTGGGGAGCGATACAGGATGCTAATACACTTACAGAAGTCGGGTTGGAATCCGTAGTCTGCAGGATAGCAGCCAGGTACTGATGATCGACCCTCTCAAATGACTTGGACAGATACAATTTGATCCGCTCAGCTTGCTCGTCGGTTTTACACCATCTATGATCGTGCTGATCAAATGCAGGTTGCTCTGAATTGTTTGACCCCTCACAGCACAAGTCTGATCGAGTCCCAACAGACTCTCGGAAACTGACTGCAAACGCTCCGTCAGGATTTTGGCCAAAATCTTTAACTCTGTGTTTAGCAGAGTTATGGGCCTGTAATCATCTAATTCCCACCCTCCATCGTTCATCCTTCCCCATTTTCAACTGGTAATCCGACTAGGAACACCTACCGAAACAAGTTGTTGAACATGACAGTTAAAATACGTACAAAGGTGTGCGACTGCCTGAAGTACAATTCATAGGGTGAACCATCATCTGTCAGAGACTGCCGACCCTCTACAATGCCAAGCAGACTTCTCCCTTCATGATCTCATCCTCGTAGCTAGCCGCCTTAGTAGGCAAAAGCCGAGAAAATCAGCCAAATAGATGCGAAACTCATCGCCACTGAGACCAAACTCCTTGGAAATGCTGCCGAAACGCATCGCACATAACATCATTCGTGCTCAGAGTACTCCCCGCTGGAATTTTGACTTCACGAATGTAACAATCAGAATCTCGATGGACATCTTCCTTGTGCAATTGTGAGCCCATGTTCATAGCTTCGTTAGACAAATACCTAACTATCTGACACTTGTAGCGCTCGCTAGTCGATCGCTGGAAAACGCGCGCATGTCGCGCCTTTGTTTTATACCTCTAGACAACAGACAAGCAAATTCTGATTAGCTAATGCAAGTCACGTTAGCATTATATGAGAAAGATCTACCTCCTGATTAGTAATATTTTTGTTAAAATCACATCGTGCAGCGAATTATGCGGAGAGGCGTCCTCTTAAGAGGTCCAGGTACCTAGAAGAAAGGATCTGATATTGCAATACCCGAAATCCATATAGTCAACGGTATATTAGATAAGATATTAGGAAATAATTGCTTTTACTATTGAAACTATACACAAGCTGTGTATTATTGGCATTAACGAATAATTACATGGAAAAATTGTCAATGCCTTTACTTGGATCATGACTATTGAATTTACCTTTCATTTGAAATTTACCATAATATAGATTATCATACATGCAAATGATGAGCCATGATCCTAAATGAGATATCCGATTAGGAGTAAAAAGTAATACAAGGTGAAGTAAAAATAATGTTCGTGAACATTGAAGTTAACACTCAGAGGCGACAGTCTGTTCACTTATATATTTATATTTACATGCGCTGTATACTGAACACTTTATCCCATAAATATAGCACACCTTAAAATATATATATATATATATATATATATATATATATATATATATATATATATAAATATAAATATCCGATAAACGTTTTTGGTTTTTGGTTTTAATTTTTTAAAAAAATAAATATTATGCTTTATTTACTTTATTTTTTTTTACGTGTATATATATATATATATATATATATATATATATATATGTGTGTGTGTGTGTGTGTGTGTGTGTGTTTATTTTACTTGCATATCCTTGATTGAAGCGATGAAGCGGTTCGTGGGAAAGGAATGTCGTGGCTCTTGGTGCACAATCCCTTGAGTTATCAATATTTGGATTAGCATCACCACGGAATTTGTGAGTTGCGGCGCTGTATCGAGTCTCTTCCCTTTCTTCTTCATCACCAAGGCCATTTGGTACAGCTGGTATGATTCTTGCGTTGAAACGGTTCGGGTTCGAATCTCGGTAGTGGGTACGCACCGCTGATGAGTCAAAAATTGGACGAAACGGCCGTCTGATTCTTACTGCATTATGTTGATGATTCTTCTAGACACGATGAATTACTATAATGATATATATATATATATATATATATATATATATATATATATATATATATATATATATATATACTTTCTGATTACAAAGTAGTTTTAAGATGTAAACAGAAAATATCTTAAATAATTGTTGGACTTAATGCATTTCATAATATATCAATATATAAAGCCTAATTTGGCAGCAAACTATTCATGCAAACAAGTATGATTAAAAAGAAACGACATTTTTTTTATTTTAGTTTTCCAACTTTCGGATAAGATGTTGAGTACTATGTTTGAAGGTGTTCAAATATTTCCGACTTACCAGACATTATCAAGAACCGATGTGCTGTCTATGTGGTAGTCTTAACTTCTTCGTCCTAATCTTGATGGAAATCTGAAAGTTGTTAGAAAAATAACAAAATGTGTACCTCAGATAATTTATTCATTTTTTAACATAATACTCAACATCTTATTCAAAATATACATACATATATATATATATATATATATATATATATATATATATATATATATATATATATATATATATATATGAAAAGTGTATATAAATATAAATAAATATATATATGTATAATTATTTATATATTATATGCGCGGTACTTATTAAAAGCGCTCAATATCAGAGTTTGTCTGACAATCGCTAAAGCGTGAAAAATAAACTTCACCACTCACATCTATCAACAAAATATATATATATATATATATATATATATATATATATATATATATATATATATATATATATATATATATATATATACTATTTATATGGCCCGGCATTGCCCGTGCTTGATTCGAAAAATCGTACGACTCATACAGCAATCGCTATCACTTGACTTAAAATATTTTTTGCTCTTCCTTGCATTTAAAGGAGTGCCCTTTGTCGGGCTGATGTTGCTACATGCCTTACTTCTTGCCTATCTCACACTGCAAATTTTTTTCTAAGCTCTGTACTAAACATTAAATCTGTTACGAAAAAAAAACGAAACAAAATGAACACAAAACGATCAGCTTTAAAAAGGACTCGTAACTGGAAAAACCGAATGAAAAAAAATGTTAACAACAAATACTTTTTTTACATCCAACCCAGTTCTGCGGAATCAGAACGTTGAGTTTAAACAAGCGAATGAGCCAATTGGAGTAAAGTGCCATACAGATTTAAATTTTTCCCACTTGTGACGAATGCAGCTATCGATTTTTTTAATGCTAGCATGCTAGTTAAATTGTCAGTCAGCTGTTGGCTCTCACGCCTTCCTTGCCTTTCGTGGCAGCCAGATATAGACTCTCCTCTGGCCAGCAAAATGGCTGCAAAACTACATGAAACCGCCGTAGAAGCATGCAAAATAATTATTCCTTTCGATCGAAATAAATTCAATCTTGGCCTTCCCGCTAACTTAAACATGTGCAAATAAAATTTTGGTTAAATCCATCGAATATTGGGTGGCCAGTGCATTCGTTACACACACATTATTTATATATATATTTGTTAAAAAGTGTGTTTCCGAGCCGGGTTCGATCTCAGCATGGTCAGAAATGTAACCTATTGAAATTAACTGGCTGGGAAATCAGTTCCAGCGCTCGTCTTTGAAAACAATACCACGGATTGACCCAAAACAGTTGCGTGAAATCTTGTAGACGTAACTGTTGCGAAGGCGGAAATAGACATCGTGACCAGGCTTTGAGCATAGCGGTGTTGTTCAAACTGCTGATCGTGACATATTTATCGCTCTCTATCAGAAAATGTAACTAAGCTACACTCAGCAGAGATGCAGTTTAAACTACAGGTGGCATTTTTGGGCCTTGAACATAGACATATGTGCCTGAGCAGGTGTCACTTATTGGAACTGGTTAGTCGTTCTAGCAGATGGGTCTGCCCAGAAAAAGAAGCAACAGAATATACACGAGCTCGATTTCTCAGTTCAAACACGTTATCGGCTTAGCATATGAAAAGGGAATGGTTTTGATCTCTACGGATGATTTGTTTTTACTTACACAGATGTGAAGGACTTTCCCACAGAGCTGCCCAATCTGTTCGTGGTAGTGGCTATCTCAGGGATGTAATATTCAAATCTTAGATAATATGTTGGACTCTTGTATATTAGTTATGTAATGCATATATTTGGTAGCCTGTCATTTTTATAATCCAAGATATTTGCATTTAATTATGTCCCGCGATTATGGGACATTTTCTTCCTGTGGGATTTTAGACAGAAAATTTGACCACGTTTAATTTAAATTGGAACGGACTTTATTTTTACTTCACATAGTATTACTTTTTACTACTAGTCGGATTATATATATATATATATATATATATATATATATATATATATATATATATGTGTGTGTGTGTGTGTGTATTTGTGTGTGTCTGTGTGTGTCTTATTAAAAACAACAGACATTATGTGTGGATTAATTTTACCTATTTTCTTTTCCCAGTTTATGAATAATCATTCTCAGTCAAGTAGAAAATACTTTTCAAATATTGTCCGGAGCCAATATCGGATGAAAAAATTACAACAAAAAAGATGGTCCAAGATTTTCGTTTTTCTTAACGCAAATTAAACAACGAATGGATAAATTTGGAATTATGTAGAACTAGTGAGTGTTGTGAACTAGTGTGACGGTTACACACCTGGCCCAGGGTCGGATCCTTTGGTTACGGCGTCAACGGTGACGTCGTTCCTCCTGGTCGTTCCTCCTGGGTCCTCCAAGCGTGCCGCTCCAACCCCTTGGTCAGATGATCACCAGCCTCGCCTTTCCCGACTCGCTTCCAATACCTGGTCACTAAAGCAACTGTCCGATCTCCGGTCTGTCTACCCACGCTGTGTTTAGATCTTAGACAGACGGGACCAGCAGGATTGGGGCCGATATGTTGAGTCCGACGGGGTGGCAAAACACAAATAAAAAGAGAAAATAAACTCACGAGACAAAAAGATTGCTGATGAAAAAAAAAGGGTAACAACCTTTTATATCTTAATGTCCGTTACATAAAAACAAAATTGTTCTCATTTCCCGACCCGCTCTGTGGACTATGGCACAAGCTTCTATCACACAACCTAAAAGATTTCGAATTGCCTACTTTTAGAATTGTGTATGTCGGAGTGTGGTTTGGTTCGACACTGGGGCTTATTTCTATCGATCATTCGCAGTTGATTCTTCTCTTCGACTTGAGTTGTATTTCTTCTTCTTCGTCGACTTAGGCTGGAAGTTCTCTTGTCTTCGACTTGGGCTGGAAGGATCTTTGCCGCAACTCAGCCGCAACTCTCTGTCGTCCGAGGTGATCTCTTCTCGCTGCCGTCCGGGGCTGAATTCTGCCGTAACTCTGCCAAACTCTTGCTGCCTGTCTGGCCTGCAATTCTTCTTGTCTGCCTGCAATTCTTCGGCCTGTCTGGCCTGCAGCTCTTCTTCTTATCTTTGACTTGGCTGTAACTTCTCTGCGGCTTTCAAGCAATCTTCTTCTTCTTCGACTTGGCTGGAAGGATCTCTTGCCGCAACTCAGCCGCAACTCTCTGTCGTCCGAGGTGATCTCTTCTCGCTGCCGTCCGGGGCTGAACTCTGCCGTAACTCTGCCACAACTCTTGGCGTCCTTCGAGCAATCTCCTTCTTCGTCTGCTTGGGCTGGAAGTTCTCTTGTCTTCGACTTGGGTGGAAGGATTTCTTGTCTGAGGATTCTTTGCCCGCAAAGGGGCGAGGGTGAATTGGGCCTTATGCCCGCGTTCAGGCTCTTTCCCTGCCCGCGGACCAGCTGCAACTCCACTCCAACTGATTTCTGTCGACTGGGGTCCTGCTTTTATTGACGCCGCAACAAACTGGGGTGGGTCTGTCGGCGTCAGGGTTTTCTCGATAATTCCAAAAGTCGCATTATTTTTTGATTTCCCATTATCGCTATTGTTTTCACCCCTACTTCCTCACAGTGCCTTTGGTGGGGAGGTGCACACCCATCTCTCTTAGTCTCTCGTATGTCAGGTGACCGTTTTTCGACCAATGGTTCCTGATCGGGCATTTCTTTCTCTTCTTTTCTGCAGATCACGTGACCGTTTCCGACCAATTGTTATTGATCGAGCATCCTTTCTCCTCCTTTCGGGCGTGGTTTACATCGTTCTTGTTTTTAAAAAAAAAAAATCCAATTTTGCCTTTTCGCACGTACGAAAAATGACAATCTTGGCTTTCTCTCACCTGGGCTCTGTCAACCAGCCCGCCGCTAATTAGTTGTGACTTCAGGAAAGAATATTGTCGCCATCTGTGATCTGAGACAATCGTTTTTTTTTCCTGTTGTTTTTTGTCAGACCCGATAGTCAGAAAATCTTAATTTATCTGAATGGAAAATGTCTTTCACTCGTCAATGTGGGGTTCTAATTTTTAACAGGTCAGAATCTGTATACCGTTCCACCGGTCACTCCCCTCAACCCAAAAGACACTTTTTCTCTGATTAAAATTTCGTTTCATTGTTCCCAAAATTTCCCTTTATCCAAATTGATAAGGTGTCTTTCTACGCAAAAAGTAGGCTAGATGCTTTGACCGATATCTGGTTTTCATCAAAGCGGCCCGTTTTGATATCATGTCTTTTTTCCTTTCTTTCTTTTTATTATTTCTAATTCTATTCTTCCAATTGTCTTTAAAAAATTCGGTCAACATGCTAGCTAAGATATCTTTCTGATATCTTTCTGACTCGTGTTTTTGTTAATGACCGCTTTTTTTTTTTTCCCCTTCCTTCTTCTTCCCTTAGGATCGTCCAAGTACAATCTTAGTGAATTATTTTCAACTCAATTATTTTCCGTTTTAAAAAAAATCAACAACCTGTTTAGTAAACCGAGTAAGAAAAATTAAATCATATTTCTATGAATATTTCTAATAATGCAAGGTGCCACACTAGTCAAAGAGTATTGTGCCGAAAATTAAGCGTGTTTTTTCATTTATTTTTTTATATACATTTGAGTATGCAGGCTCATAAGTTACAATCGTTTTTTATGTGATGAAGGTTGTTTTTAATCTATGAATATTGCTTCAACGATCCTAAATCTGTTTTTAATATTTGATTTTGCTAGGGTTTAAATATTTCTATGTACCTTATGCTGCTTATTACTTGTTTTCTGATGGCACTTTGATCCGATAGGTGGCAAGTGAGTCTCCGTCAAGGCGTGATTGTAGTTTGTCCTATGTAAAACATTTTATGTGTTTTGTTTATTTACAGTGAAACATTCTGTGAGTTGTCAAGTATATTCATACAAAACATTGGTGTTATATACTGATTGGAAGTTTACGATATATTTTGTTCACGAAGTTGCTCGTTTTTGATATTTGTTTTCATAAATAATGAATCTGATGTATTTATTTTTATCTACTACTTATATGTATCTATTATTTTATATATCACCTATTTTAATATAAGTGTTTCGTATTTTTTTGTAATTGTGGTGATATTGACTATGATTTTAGTTCTATAACTTCTTGTCAATATTATGTTTATGATTATGATGTTTTTTATAATAAAATTGTTGTTTAACTAAAATTTGATTTGCTTGACTGTAGACTTAGGATACCCATTATTTATACGTGTTTGTTTTATATTATTTAATTCTTCGAGGAAAGATATTATAGATGATGTGATTACATTAGCGCTGTAGATGACAGCAATTTATGACGGAGTTTTATATTCTTCAGGGTATTCACTTATGTAGAGTAGAAGTCAAAGGTTAGATCTCGTAGATTATTAAACAGATATGTAATAACATTTTCACTGTTTCGAACCATGAGAATATATAAAAATGGGATTTATTATCGATATTTAGTTCATAAGTAAACTTTAAAACGTAATTACTTTCAAAATATTTCCTATGGGCAGCCCTCTCCGCCATTTATTTTAAGACTTTTACATTCAACAAAATAAGCTCACCATTTATGTCAGCGTCCTGGGTATGACGATAAAATACATCTGCGTCCTGGGTAAGACGATAAATTACGTCCAACAGCAAGGCCTCTGATCAGGCGTTATGTAGGTGCGTGGAACCACCTCTTAATTGCTGGTGTTCGCAGGTCCAGTCTGACCCGGAGTGGTAGCACCTGTTAGGATCTCAGCTATGGGTAAATAGTTAACGCCGAAACTGGGGTAAAAACACTATGAAAGTGCAAAAATATGTTTTAATACAAGAAATACTTTGTAAAAAATATTACCAGCAATAAATTTTTGAAGAAAATACATTACCAACAATGTTTTTGAAGAAAAAATATTACCAACTATACATCTTTGGGGAAAAGATATTACCAGCAATACATTTTTGAAGGAAAAATATTACCAGAGATAGATTTTTGACTAAACAAAATATTAAAAGCAATAAAATTTTTTCGGAATTAAATAACCCATTTAGATTTATGTGCCTTAAAACAAAGCAAACCAAACCATTTATGTCAGATATATTGATGTCATCTTCATCTATGCCAAATCCACTAATAACATCAAACACCTTAATATCCGGGAAAATTTTATTTTATTAAACAATAAGCAAAAAAAAACAAACAAAAAAAAACAAACAAAAAAACAAACAAATACCTAAATACAATATCTTTTTTATTTAGCGTTATTTATGTGAAAAATAATTATCCTTGAGAGAATAACACTGTTAAATATGAAGTTGCTCCTAATGAAAATATATCCTGGACTAAATATTTGTCATCTGCGAAAATGTCTTCTACTCAATGAACATTACCGGTGTCATAATATTGCCGAATATTAAAGATTCATGACAAGACATTTTCCCCGTCGATTCTGACGATGAAAATACTCACATAATTTGACTCAACGCAAAGTTTAACGCTTGAACAAATTCTTAGACCTCATTAGGTTTTCATCAGTAAACACAACAAGAAATGATGACGTCTAAGGTTTTTCAACCCGTCGCTTAGGTACAGTTCTGAAGTTTCCACTGAGAGACGTAAATACTGAAGCCTTAAAATGCTGAGAGTCTTTCACAAACAATATACAGAAATTAGATCTTTTGATTAGGAAGTAACAAGTGGAAGGTGAAGTGCTATTGGCTGTCCTCACAAGGGGACCGTGAATACAAACGAAATTATTAAGAAAATTCGTGTCTATTGAATGAATAATGATGAAGGAGTAGCGTCTGTTGTATCAAATTATACCGTCTGAAACGGAAGATTGTAATTACAGAAACCCTGATCCATCGCGACTGTTGTTTGTTAGAAGAGAGCAATAATGAAGGATTCACACAAGATATAAGACTTTAGATTGTTTGGGTTCGTTATAATGTATAACAAATGCCTGTTGGCTTTACTTTGTTGCGTCTACTTTTGCTGAAAATTCTTTATTTTTCACTCTGAAGTTTCAGCGATTGATTGCACTTTTTTATGAGTCCATCATCGAATATTAAGACGTAAGTTAAAAATCGAAGACATCAAAATAAAGCAAGTACAGAAAAGATGTTTTCCTACAATAAATTACACTATTTCTGTAGAAGACAAACTGCAATTTTAAAAAATGAATTATTTTTTTAAAACACAGATATTTCGTTCTTTCAATTGCACAAGATTTGATTGTTTGGTTGATTTGGTTTTCCTTACACCTCATCAACTTTTTGTAGGTTATTTAAAGCCAGAATTTTTTTTGATTTTAAAATGTTTTAGAATTTACTGATACTTGTCCTAGTATATAACAGATAACTGGTGGCGGGGAATAGGTTAATTTCTACCATTTTCAAGATTATTGGCACGTTAGTGAATATAGTTAGGAATTGTTACTCAGCTCTGCGATTTACATTTCCAAGCTATTATTCATAAAATCCCTCGCATAGCCATCCCCTGATATTATCAAGCAGTTACCGATCAAGCTACTGGCCAGGTTCGACGTTGCTTAACTTCGGTGATCGTATGAGAACCGGTGTTTCAGAAACGTGATATGGCCGTAATTCTAACAATAAAAGAATTGATATTGTTGCGAATTTTACCTTCTAAGACATATTATAAATTACAGCCACAATGTTTAATGTGTGAATTGCCCTCGAGTAGCTTGCAACACGCATATCATCTCTCAGTTGCGTCTCAGGGGCGGATCCGTCGAAAGACAGAGTTGCACATGAGGAGAATTATAGTAAGAGGTTCCCAGCCCTGGGGAAGAGCTGCTCGATGCCGTGACCTCTCATTGCACTAAAGAGAGGGATCGGTGCTAGTGCCGAGGCCAGCACAAACGACGGTTGTGGGAGCCGCGGATAATTTTTGTTCCTAGCCCGGGTGTACGCGCTCGGGCTCCCCAAATTAAACCGAATTTGTGTCTCAACCTGGGGAGGTTGAGTAAATACAAATTACAATAGCAATGCGACGCTGAAATCCAAAGGATTATTGGCAGAGCGAAATATTCGTTCTAAAAACTCAACAAAAACATTAAAAAATATTTCCTGGGAAAGAACGAAAAAGAGTGCTGAACTATTATGCAATATTATCCCTGTTATATAACAGAATAATTTCAGTAGAGATGAAGAGGAGAATTGAGATGTGGTTCGACAGAATAATGCTAAGGATATCATTGACGGGATATGTGAGCAACGAGAGAGTTTCAATGAAAATTTGAACGAAGAAGATACTTTTGTTAATGATCTGAAAGATACAGCTGAAATATTTGGGATCCATAATTAGGAAAGAGAACTTGGATATATTGACGCTCAATTGACATATTAAAGGCAAAAGGAAGAGTAGGATAGCGGGCCAAATAAGGTAAAAAGCCAAGTGGGAAAGAACAAAGAACATACATAACGAGGTCCTGTAAGTCGATGGTAGAAAATAGAATTTTATTAAAATAAAATGAACAACCATTATTTACAAAGAATAAGAAGTTGTGCAGAGCTACAATCGCCTTCGTTCTGAAGAGATCCGGTGTATAAAAGAATATTAAATATTATCCTGTGACCAGGACTATATATTTTAGCTAGACATATTTTTACTGCTCTTATTGTAGTATGGTATAATTTTAATCATTTCCCCCAAAGCAAGATAATGCATCCACTAAGTCGCACGAGGTTACTAGATATGAAAGAATATGCCGAAAAGAAAAAAAAAACATTATTATGGAGATTAAAAATATAAAAGAATAGCAATTAACAAAACAGAAGATAACGATTGATACTAAATTTCAATTTCTGAAAAGCGAGGTTGACTAGAAAGAAAGACACTGGAAGAGATTTTCCCAAGTGAGACGTGTGAGGGAAGAAACTGTTAGCATAGAACATACGTCTGTCTCTAGCGATTTTTAATCTAAACTTACTTGAAATCTAGTACTGCGCTTAAATTAGTAAAGTCGAACTACGTATTTGAAAATCTCATGAGAACATTTGCAAATAAAATATTTTAGGAAAAGGCACCGGAAAGTTAAGTTATATCGGGGGTGGGAACTGAAAAGGAGACGTCACGTCAAGACCGATTGCAATTTTTTCTCTTTAAATTTTACCGAGAATCTGTAAATACCTGAGCAGAAACATCAGACAACATCTGGCAGCAATATTCGGTACAAAAAGAAACGGTAGACGTATGAATGTGTAAGATAGATTTCTGGCGAGAAAAATCGTCTAGTAGGACTGCTTTTCTAGAAATATATCTAGCAATGGATTCAATATAAATTTGCTGTTTTAAACGTTAGAAGGATGCGTTTCCATGGACCAGTACGTGGAGATTAGGAGGATTATCAAGATTTGCCAAAAGCCGGTTAGTACGGTTACCGAGACTTTCAAAAATGCGATAAAGATTGAACTGCTATCAATCCTTTTTAAAGGGTCTCACTTTTCGAGAAGATCTTGTAAGCTCTCTCTCTCTTTCTCTCTTTTTCTCTCTCTCTCTCAAAGACTGGCTTTGCTTTAAAGCACAGCTGATATAAAACAAATATTGGTTATACGAAAAGGAATGTTTAGGTTTTTTTTTTTTCAATTTTTTGCAATCTAACTACAACGAATAATGCTATTTCTGCAGCATATTCTGCTAAGACGCTTTTTTTTTCTATTTTCCTAATCGAAACCTTGAGAAGAACTAATAGTACTCGTTGCAAAACGTTTTCGCTATTAATTTATGTCAGTGTGCCCCGTGTGCAAAGATTTCAGCCGAAAAGAAATAGTTATTTCTGGTACGACGGAAACGTCATTTTCTCTTCACTTTTCAAGGAATTTAATCAACAGAATCAACGCGGGGGTCTTAAATGAGAAAAAATACAAAAAGGAATGTTTACTTGATTCAATCAAAATAACAGTTCTTCTGTCGAAGAGTTTGAAGCATTATCATTAGTAAATTCGACAACAGATAATTGGTTTGCAGCACGAAAATGCTACCGATATGCTTACCAATATAAATCAGTGGAATCGAATGAAATGAACGCTCCTATTTAATTCTCCTGCTCTTTTACACATTCTTTCTTTGAGATATTAATACGAGCATAAATATTCCATTATATATTCCGACTCAGTGGTCTTCAGCCAACTATATTCGGCAAAAAATTAAATGCAATGTCAATGGGTTTCTACTGTCCTCCTGATAGCTTTTCTTTCTTCTCGCTTCATAGCAATGTTCTCGCTTCTAACTCTTCCACACCTAATAACCTCTTGTGAGTTTTAGAAAACAAAAATCATAGTCGAGCAACACACTTTTGCAAAAATGAAAAATAAAATAAATTTACTGCAAACTTTTGCCTAGGCTCTTTAAGGCAATAGTAATCATAGATGAATAATAATAATAATAATAATAATAATATATATATATATATATATATATATATATATATATATATATATATATATATATATATATATTGGCATTTGAAAAAATGAATAAAACACCTAAAGTTAAATGGAAAATTATAAACAAATCTAGAACTTGTAAAACTTGGGATGACCCAGGCCCTTTATGCCTACATGAGAAACTACACATTATTAAGTTTCTAAATAATAAAAATCTATTAAACAACAGACATGAGTTAACGGTTTTTTGCCGACATCATCAATTTTTGCATTGAATAATTAGCATAAAAACAAACAAACAATAAAATAATTTTTATAATCCATAGCCCTAATAAATCATTTAAATACCCTACAAAAAAGATAACCCCTTATGAAGTCGTCAAAAAACAAATGTTATGGGGTTTTTTTATAGACACAAAACCCTTTCAGAATAAAATAAAATAAAATAAAACAATAAATAAATCTCCATAGACACGTAAACCAGACTAGGCGAAAACATCTTATGTTTTAAATTTAGACACCCCAAACTTACCCTGACTTGACATCTATTAATGTAACTCTATACTGATACAAATTATTAACACCCAACACCCTCCTATTTAAACAATTAGTCTGGCTGTTACCATGGAAATTTTGATTTCAATAATGAATATGCTATTAAAACACGTAAATTTCAGAAATAAGTTATTCCAAGAAAAAAATCGCTTGAAGAGGGAACTGAACTTACTTTAATTCAATTTAATTCAAATAATTTTATTGAAGTTTTCGGCTTTTGTTTTGAAACATGAGACCTCTTATGTAGCGTGTTGGAATGATATTTTTAAATAAATAATTATATATATATATATATTCTCTGTAGCTATATATATATATATATATATATATATATATATATATATATATATATATATATATGTGTGTGTGTATGTGTGTGTGTGTGTGTGTGTGTGTGTGTGTGTGTGTGCTTGACGTATGAAGGTCAAAATATATAATTCCTAAAAACCGACAGCCAGATACCTGCACATATGATTTGGTTATAATGGTGAAGGTTTTGTGCAGCACCAACCACACTTTCTGGAGAGCCGATTACAGAGACCTGGTGCACCACGTGCCACAAGTTCCCCAAACGACCCTCCATATGTTTTGAGTTGTCTTTCCCCTTCTCAAAGGCTATAGAAACCAGTCGGTACTGGGAGAAGAAGAGGATTTATGCCTTTCCGAAGGTTATTAGCACTTAAGTGAATGTCATGTTTTCAACTTGAATTCAAACTCGTCTCTAGATTCCTCAATCCGAGCTGTTATCCCTCACTCCACCGTGCCTCCATATATATATATATATATATATATATATATATATATGTGTGTGTGTGTGTGTGTGTGTGTGTGTGTGTGTGTATGTATGCGAAAAAATAAAAATATGTTCAAATATGTAAAATATGAGCTCAAAAGCAAAATCATTTTTTATAGACAATTTGCCTCGAGAATATTTGGAAGGATCTTTTCGAATGCAACGTCATACTTACTGATTTATGTCAGAAAATATCGATTAAATATAAGAAACATCAGATCATCGAGTGGAAGGTGCAAATCTACGTAGCCTGTGGTTACGAAACTGTACGAAACTTTCTGGAGATTAAGCAAAACTGTAGTGTTAAACCCTTTTAACTTCCAAGGTGAAAATGTTTGCCGACAAGGGCGGCGGGGGTGCGTATAGGCACAAACTAATACGACATCTGATCAACAAAGTATTGTGGCTGTTGTTATCTTAATACTTTCAGAGTGAAATCCTTTGACGCAGTTTGACCTTTAACTCCGTCTGACATAGAAACTAAGTTATAAAATCACTCACATCCTTTGTTTATAACAGGGCTTGGTAGAAAAGTGTGTAGAATCTGATTCCATCCTAGAGATTACATCAACGTTAATATATTTTGCAAGTGTCTTAGCTAATCACAACATTCCACAGGCCCAACAACCACCATATTCCTCAGATCCTCCCACTTCCGTCTGTTCCCTTTGCTATTATCAAATCCCAGCATGAAAAGTACATGGTAGCAAGACGTCCAGGAAATCCAGACGAATGCGACGAGGCAGTTTCTCGCTATCCCAAAAATGGAGTTCCAGGAATGCTTCCGCCAAATGAAACTATATATTTATAATATATGTAGCTACATTTATAAAAACGTTATTATTTCAAGCAGATTAAATATATATAAATCATATATATGCTGTAGTTTTTTTATAAATTTTTAGCAAAAGGTCCGATGCTTTTTGATGTCAATATGCATACATATCAATATTTGCTGTATCCACACACACACACGGACACACACACACACACACACACACAAAATCACATTAATTTTTGACACATGTTTTTTTTTATTAAACGTGTGTGTGTGTTTGCATAATGAAATGGATTAATTCCGGCAAATATTCAATATATTTTCTGTTCATACCATATTTTTATACATTCAATTTATTTAAGTAAACGTTCTGTCTTTAATTAAACATTATTATTTACATTTACCAGCCGGAATATTCGAGAATATATGAGTTCTCCGACTGATATCGAACCAGTATCCTGATACTAAGACCATCGTTTGATTTGACGTACTATACCATTTAGCAACAGAGAAGCGCCTGGTTAGAAAAGTCCAAATTACTCATTATAAACCCACAATTTTCGCAGACTTTTCCCGAAGGATCATATCTGCTCACGAAACGTATCTTAACGTAAACAATGACAACATATAAGGAAATTGATTATAGGAATACAGCTTCAATTCCTGTCGGAGAACGCATATTTTTAACGGAATTTTTCAGGTAGGTAAATGGAATTAATACTGTTTAATTATAACAGAGCATTTACTTAAATAAATTGTATCTATAAAAATAACATATAAACAGAAAACATATATCCATACGTTCGCGTCATCAGAAGATCGCGGCAGTGTAACAAATGAGTATGGAATCAATTTGTTCTTTATTAAATGTTGAAGTTGTGAAGCGCTTTTTACTGTCTGGGTAGACTGGACATTGAACACTTTGCATTACTGCGGAGGTAGGTTTTCGTTTTTTTGGTCTCTTTTTCTCCCTATTTTTCTTTCCTTGTTCGGGATTATTCTTTGTCAAAGGTCGTATTTACAAAATCTTTCTCTTAAAACAATATTTCAGGAATATAGGTTTCAGTAGCTCTTATCTCTCTTTCAATTATTGATGGGGGCTTCCATCGTAATCTTTTATTTGGAAGTGTGAAACGGCAGCATCCATAATTGTATCGTTATTTTCTATCGTTATTTATGCGATATTTATTTTAGTTGTTGACATCGTTTAAATTTCTCATGTTATGTGCTTTTTCGTATCTCTTGTTATCGTTCTTGATTCTGTAGAAAATATATAAAATTCTCAATTCTCATAAAAAGATAAATCTTCGTCATGATTCATTTTTTTTCACTCATTAAAGCCATTTTAACCTTTGATCTTAGAAAACGTTGGTAGACAGCTGAGAGTTTAGATATTTCTAAATGGGTTTGGCGCTATCCTTGATTTTACGTTTATATATATATATATATATATATATATATATATATATATATATATATATATATATATATTGAACAATAAAAAATATTAAAAAATTAAAATCTTCAGACACACTGGGTTGTAGATTAATATTCTTTGGTGTTTATTTTTATTATTATTTCATTTAGATTCCTCTACTAGTTTCATCCGAGATGGCCATCGTCGGGAGGAGAAATATTTCTGCTTGCTGGTAGCAGTGAACTACAGAAATGAATGTCTTCATGGAGAAAATGAACTTTTGTCTGTAGTTTTCATTTGTTTTTTTTTATTTTTTATCTTTTTAACGTGAATCTTTTAACATTCCTTGTGTTGGTCAAACAGTCTCTTTTAAGTTGTTATTTGAGATAAGAGCTGGATAGATCTATGCTCCTCTGAATTCCCGTGGTCATTTTGACAGTTTTATTGGTCCTGGAGAGGGGATGTGTCTCTGTTTAGTGATTGTATGTGTGTTATTTGATTCTTAGGGAGTGATTGAGTATGATTTGTGTAAGCGTTTTATTGCTGTGGGTGTGTGTTATCATTTGGCTCATGAGGGAGTGAGTGAGTATGATGTGTGTAAGTGTGTATATTCATTAAAAGGTGTGTGTATAAGTGTGAGGCCTCCACACTCCTCCGTAAAATGTCTGTCTTATTATGGGTGAGAAAAAGGTAGGTTTTGATTTGTTGAGTTATATATTAGTACTATCTATATTGTTAAATTTATGGTTTAGCCAATCTAACTGTTGGCAGGATATTGTGTTTTAAGACGTTTTATCCACTTATTTTCATGGGACTTTAAAATCTTTCTAATGTTATCTGCTCTGAATTTCTCTTTCACACACACACACATTTAATATATATATATATATATATATATATATATATATATTATATATATATATGGTATATATCTATATCGTATTCAAAATATGAAATGAAACGCTCAGTTTTAGAAACCGACAGCACATACGATTTGATTATAATGATGAAAGCTTTGTGCAGAATCAACCACAGTTTTTGAAGGGCCGAATACAAAGGCCTAGTGCACTACGTGCCACAAGGTCCCCAAAACGACCCTCCACAGGTTTTGAATTCAAGGCTCCCCTTCACTTAGACTAGTTGCCATCCAAGGCTATAGAACCCAGGCTGTCCTGCTATTTACCCATAGTTGTAGAGTGAAAATCCTGGTTTCTTTATTTGAACTTTTTATAGTCTACATGTATTTGTATTTTATTGAGATTTTTTTAAATTACGCAATTACAATAAACCCGGATATAAGAGAGTTGTCATTGACCGGAGAAAAGTCTCTTATATCCGGAATAAAAAATATATCCGGGTTTGGTCTATTTTGTTTAGGTAAGTATGGGCTCTAATTTGGGACCAGAGAAAATCTCTCTTATATCCGGGTTTCTCTTATATCCGGGTTCCTCTTGTATCCGGGTCTCTTATATCCGGGTTACACTGTATATATGTTTTGTTTATATATTGGTTTGTATGCATGTATAGTTGAAATCGTATTTTATTTCGCCATGCTATTTTTATCACATTTTATTTTCATATTATTTTTTTTCATAACACACACACACACACACATATATATATATATTTTTAAAGCTCTTTATAGAGCTAAATCTATGTTTATATATATATATATATATATATATATATATATATATATATATATATATATATGTGTGTGTGTGTGTGTGTTCAGTTGTGTATGCATATATAAAGTATACGTTTGTGCATATATTGTTAGTGTTTCCTTACATGATAGAATGTGTTGTTGACAACCTGCAGCCAAATGGCTCATGTACGCTGTTTGAAAGAAAACACGTCTGAAATAATTTGCCTGTAGCAGGTTTTCTCGTACCACTCACCTTCACTTGATGCTGTGCGGTAGATGACTATAAATAAAGGCATGTCTTCTCACAAGATTGTCTCTAGCTTCAATATAATATTTTATTCCCACCTCCGTTTTGCAGCATATCTCATAGAAACATGTGCAAAAAACTGAGCGGCCGAAAATATGTGTTAGGTTTACTAAGGAAACATATTTTTAAAAAAAATATTTAGATATTAACTCTATTATTATTTAATAATCATTATTAACAATATTAATCAATTTTTGTCTTTTGTAATCATTTCACCCTATGCAGAGCAGTATAGCCATGGAGACTGTCTTACTATACCTACGGACAATAATCGGTATGTCTCCATTCACATAAATAAAGTAAGAAATACTGTATGTTGGTCTGCAGCTGGAGCTGTACTGGTTAAATCCTATAGTCAGAGAGCATCTCCAGACGAGGCTATGATTCTCGTCTCGGGAAACACCGACCTTGTTTTTTTTTTGGGTTCTACGGGGAAAGTTTGGCCGAGCCTACGGGCTCGGATACCCCATATCAATTTCGGCCTTGTGCCACATCTGTCTGCGTGGGGCGGTTGGTAGATATACTGCAGTTGGAGATTCATTGTGGAATTCACTAGACTCTCTTCTAGTAGTTGACTACTTCTACGCGCCACTGGCGAATCTTATATGTGTTGTTCTTGTCCTAAGTATTATCGTTCATTACCAACCTTCGTGTGATTATTCTATTCAGTAACCTTTCCTAGGTTACAACAAAAGCACAAGGGTTTACTGAGTGTGAGAAATAAGAAAAATAGATAAAAAATAAGGACAGAAAACGACAGAAGAGACAATGCATAACGATTGACATTGATATTTATATTTTTGAAGATGGCAATTAGTTGGAAAGAGATCCGGAATAAAGGTCCACAAGAGATAAGTACGAGAAAATAAAATATTAGCTTAAAACTCATGATTACATTTAACCAAGTTAACTGTAAACTGACGAGATCTTGTTGCATATCTAGTACAGTGCTTAAATTCGTAAAGACTAGGTATCATAGCGGAAAGTGCATCAAAACAATAACCATGAAAGCCCTTATAGAAAAGGCCCAGGGAAGCCAAATTACGGTGGTGGGAAAGTCACTGAAGTTGAGTGGCCCGATATCTTAACCTATTGCAAGACAGAATTATCACATCCTTCATAAACGATGAAGGTGACTACCAATTTTCATACAGCAAGATGTAGCTCTATCTTATTATGGTCGTCAATTGCATCGGTATTTGGATCTGCAGTTTCCGGATACTTGGATTGGTCGGCGTGGTGCTGTGGGTTGTTCTCCAAAATCCCCAGATCTCTACCTCATTGATTTCTGTCATTGGGGTCACTTGAACACTATGATGTATCAAGTGAAGATACGAAACATAAATCATATGCAGGAACCTATCACCAACGACAATACAAGCATATTGTTAACTGTGCTAATTCGTGTTTAACAAAAGAGGGAAACACGGATTAATATGGGTTTTTCGAAACGATCATAATCATATAGAACACATTATATAAATAAAAAGGGTTGAACAAAATAAAACGTTTATTTTTTTCTATTTATGGAAACTTATGGCCCACCCAGTATATTGTATGAGCAACGTGCCATTAGTGGCAGCATTATTCAAAATATGTGGGAATGATAGACTTAATAATATAGACTATAATATAGTTTTTGGAGAGATAAATTGTCGAGCACGTCAGAGTGAAACTGCAGCAGGCATAGTAATTGATTCAATATAATATTTCTATTTCATACCAGCCAAGAATTTTAGACCGAGAAGGCGAAAGGAGTCACTCTATTGGAGGTTAGCATCAACCATGCTTATGGAATGCGGACGGGGGTCTCTCAGATCTTTTCTTCTTATATATGCTGCTATATGCACATAACTTCAAAATGAACGCCTTCCAGATTCATCTTTCGGAGTGAATATCTACGGGCGAGATTCAAAATGCAACTTACGGATAGGCAGTAATCGACAGCAATGAAGACAACATTAAAGCAGCAAGTGGAAGGTATAGCATAATTATTGTGTTTTCGTGTGCTAATACCTCATATAACGTTTTTATTTGGGTCTAAGGTTTTTTTTTTCTCCGACCTCAAGTAGAACCCGTATATAACTTGCTGAAAAAATTCCGGCATCGCTTGACGCCGTATCTGATTTTGCTGACAAACGTTAGTTTTAGCGAAATGGGGATTATTCCCAAACTGGAATACTTCTGTCGTATGTCGGCTGGGTCTGCTCAAATCCTTACTTTCAGCCTTGACAGAGTTCAATATCGTTTGTACGGTGAAATTGAGGAGAAGTCTCTGTCTGTGGCCTCTTTTCTGAGAACGAAGCGTCATAACCCTATCGCTAGTCTATCGCTATTTACTCGGCAAATGTTCAAATGAGCGCCATTCTTTCGTTCGACAAGTTCAGAACTTTAAAAATAGAAGAACAAACTCTACTTTCACGAAGTCGTATCACGATCATTTCCCCTGTTCCAAATACAAGAAGGAACATCAATTCAAGTAGAACTTTCCCAAAAAATGACTTTAAAAAAAATAATCATTTCATCTAAAAAGACGAATTTTTTAAATGGTTTTCAAGTCACTGAATTTAATTTATTTCATATTGATATATTTTTTATTCTTATTCGGATATTATCAAGAATCTCTAAATACAAGATATCTTGATCATTTTTTTCATAAAAGGTGTCGTAAAATCCTCTGTCTTTTTTTGCAAAAATTTTTTCATAGCAACTGTAGCAACGTTAAAATGGTCAACAAAAATGAAAAAAAAAATTATCGAAATATATTATAATCCCACTTTGAATTTAAAATTTTATATATCAAATAAAGAAATTCATTTTTTCATAAACATGCCAGTGACCTAAAGAAAACAGTTCTGCTGAAGAGTCTTGAATTATCAGCAGTAATACTAACTTTCCAAATTCGCTTTTCCCTCCACAGTGCTCGACAAATATTAATTATTTTCGGGACTGCTAATATTTTATATTTATATGTATATATATATATATATATATATATATATATATATATATATATATATATATATTTACTATTCTATTCTTCTATAAATTCCCCATATGATCTCACAGAATATAAATTTTGATTTCAGATTTTTACTGAGGAACACACCTCCTCTAACTGTAAGCTTTTATACATAGGACATAAACATGAAAGAAACAAGGCAATAGGTTTTTGTTTGTTGTGAAATTGAAAATCGTATTCAATACCAATTGCATTTTCTATGTTTTGCAAATGTAACTGAGTTTAAAGAATAGTATTCAGATGAGAATTGTGATAGCGATGCGTGAGTGTTTTAGGCGAGCAAAGATTGAAAGACAGATATGGGGATAACAGAAAGAAGAAATGAACAAACGGAAAACTTACAATTGAGTGTCCAAGAATGTCGAATGACAATGTATATACGTCAGTTGTGGGTAATGGTTTTTAATTGAACAGTTTAGTATTCCCCCTCTTTGAAGTTACGAATACTTTTCCTTCATTTCCCAATAGTATATATATAAATGATATATTTGGTATATCGAAAAAGATAAGGTGCCCAACCTGAAAAATTATTTTGAGGAAATTTATAAATAAAAAATAACCAAAAGATAACATTAAAAGCAAATGAAAATATTATACCATATAGATATATATATATATATATATATATATATATATATATATATATATATATGATATATAAATCATGTGATGGAATTTCGCTGCATTGATATAGTCCAATATAACTATATATATATATACAATATATATATATATATATATATATATATATATATATTTATATATATATATATATATATATATGATTATTTACATATATATATATACATATACATATTTACATATATATATATATATATATATATTTATATTTTTTTACGTATTTTCTTTTTCTAGATATAATGTGTGTCAAAAATGATAGACATTACCAAGAATGCTTTTTAATTAATATATTGTTTTAATATATATATATATATATATATATATATATATATACGTCAATTCATACAGCCAAGTTCAAATTTAGCTAGAAGTTTAGTACGTCTAACCACGCTGATGAGCTGTGCTATAAAAGTTATCTGTGGATGACATATATATATATATATATATATATATATATATATATATATATATATATATATATATTTTACCAATCAGAAACTAAATGTGTTGTCAGTCAACATATCCGATACGTTCTGACAATTTGGTATTGAGATGGATTAGTATACTCCTTAGTAATTCAAAAATTATATATATATATATGACACTATTTAGGGTTGTGTAAAAAAAAAAAAAAAAGGCGAGAATTAAATTTAGGTGATAAGAAGCTATCACGAAAAGACGATGATATTTTTTTTTTAACAAAGAAAAGTGGAAAAAGGTTTTATTTTCATTAGCGAAGAAAGTAAGGTCGCGGATGTGGATTTAATTTGATTTATGACGACGCACCGAATAAAAGATATAGCCGTCTGCCCATGGCAATGGTGAAAATTTCAGGTTGGTCAATTGGCCTACGAAACAGAAACTGAGAGATAAAAATTAATTCTTGCACTGACCGAAAAAAATGTCCGCTGGACCACCCAGGAAAAAAAAAAAGATTAAACCATTAGCTATCTACGGAGATGTCGTTTGGAAAAAAGCACCTGTTTTGTGTCAGGAGCTGGCTATGATAAGAAAATTATTTTATCGAAACGAATAATTGGCTGTAGAATGCAATACGTCCAGATGACCACCCACTTGTTTGGGCGAAAATCCCGATTGACGAATTCAGGTGACATTCAGGATAAAATTGAGATTAAGGGACCACACTACGAGTCGTAAGGACTTGTTGTCGAGAAGAAGAAAGAAAAAAAAAAAAAAAAAAAAAAGGAAGATAATTTTTTTTTTTTTTGAGCAAGATTTTTTTAACCGAGGCTAGTCTAGCCACCCACCCACGCTGCTGAGCGCCCATTGGCTGAATGGTGGCGTGAGCGGTAGGCGAAGGTAATCATGTGAAGAAGGAGGGGGAGGCCTGTTGACGCCCCCCCTGAAGGGATCGGTGTGAGATGCCACTGTGAGAGAGAGGGAAACCTGTTGACGCCCTCTGAAGGGATTGGGTGAGATACCAATATGAGAAAAGGAAGAATCTGGGAAGACGAAAAACCTAGAAAGTAAAGAATGGACTCCAAAAATGGAAAATAATAAATTTTCCTGACCGAAAACAAAGAAAAAAACTTAATGGGATTTAGAATTATCAAGGAACCTCAAACCCCGACAAGCCCACCCCGGTTTTGGTCGGCGTCCATATAAGCAGAGTCGCAACGAGTTGCGGCAGTTGAGTTGCAGTTCAGTTGAGACAGACAGGTTCGCAGTTGCAGTTGAGCTGAGAGAGTGAGACCCGCCTCGCAGAAACCTGACTGAAAGATTCCACGCAATCACGACCTCAACTTCTAACCAAGAACAATTTATTTTTGAAGAACGACTTAGACTCACACCACCAAAACAAGTTTTACGAATATCGCCTGAAGATACACCAAGAACCAGTTTCTTAAAGAACAAACAACTTAAGATGTTAAGACTCGCCTAACAAACACAAAGTGTCACGAATCCATATTAGCGGTTTGGGAGAAAGACGCAGTCCTGTATTCAGCAACCAGATATAAAATATTGTTATCCTTTTTTTAACACATTTGAACTTTTCGAGTTATTACTTTATTTTCTTTTACATATACTTGTGCGGTGTTACCCTTGTCCGGACTCGACTTGCATTACGGCCCGGCGACTGATTGATTTCGTCTACCTAAGATCAAATCACAACGTGGGTAGGTTAGACTAGAAATCAAAACAGTTACTTCGGTAACCAGACGTTGGAGGCGAGCTGGGAACGACAAGGCTGATACCGAATCTAACCAGATTCCCATCCGAATCAGCAAAAGGTTAGAACGTCACGTTTGGTGCCGCGACCAATACCAAGTCACATTGGTCGTCACAGGACAGGATAGGACGGCGACGGCGCGGAGACAGACGAGGTGACGTCACAATTGGCGCCGCGACCAGGACAGCACGGCCGGCAGACGCGGCCAGGCAGACGTCACATTTATTAAAAAACTATTGACACCGGGGAAAAAAATATTTTTAAAATTTTTTATGGAATAACCAGCTATAGGTAATAATATTGATACGTTTTTGAAAAAAAAATATTACAGATATATATATTATATATATATATATATATATATATAATATATATATTTTATTAAATATTTGTTTTGTGTTTTTGTGTATATACTGTGTGGCTTTTGTTGATTTGTTGAGTGTATGGACCAAAATGACTATACTGATTTTCTCTATTAGGCTGAAAGTCCAGAAGTTGTTTTGAGATTTATATATATATATATTATATATATATATATTTAGATATATATATATATTGATATTATTCCTCGAAATCGCTAATTTTAATCTTTGCTTTCGTCTTATGGGGAATTCAAAACCAAGAAAAGCCCCGAAGTTTGTTGGTATACTAAAGAAAAGTATGAAAACGTTTAAATGTATTATGTATATTTTTCTTCGTTATCTGCTGATTCTACGATACCCTCATATTCAGGTATACATTGTTCTTTTTTAGACAATTTTTCAATTTAGCAGGTACATTTGATTCTTTGCTCAGTTCGTTTGTTTGTTTTATTTTTGAATTGCCTGAGGGTAGAGTTCGTAGTTTCGTTTGGAGAGAAGATGGAAAATTAACTTTTTTTGGTATTTGTTCTTCTAGTCTCGTTTTGGCATTTTAAAAATTTGTTTTCTTTTATTTTTTTCATGGAATTTTATTTTTTCTGCCTTTTTTTAATTTCTCAGATCCTAAATCTGATTTTTATGAATTTAAACCGGCTTTTCCATTTTTTGTGAATTTGCTTAAAAACCATTTTCAGAGTTGCAACTTTTTCGTGACATTTTGGGGCCCTCATCCAAGACAAATGAATAAAACAAAATGTTTTAAAAAGTGAAAATAAAGAAAAAAACATTGGTTTTTTGGAAACAAAACAATAGAATATGTAATGAAGAAGAAAAAAATCGATTTTATCATTAATAAATTCTTTTTAATAAAAAGGCAAAAAAAGGATTTCCACAAAAAAAAATTTTTTTAAAGAAAAATTATTTCATATGTCCTCCTCTATAACGAAAACTGCTTCGTTGGGTTACCGCGATAAACACACGTCCAACAGAAAAATATTAATCAGGAGACCATTAGGAGCAGGAAAGTTTTTATATTCTTCAGGAAAAATAAAAACTGACCTGGGGTGAAAAACAAAAGGATCAAACAAAAAGCAAATTTAACACAAAATGTTTCAAAAAAAATTATAAAATGTTACCAGCAATACGTTTTTTAAAGAAAAAAAATATCTATCCCTAATTTTATCGTCTTTTTCAAAATAATAATAATAAAAAAATAAAAATGCCATATACGTTTTTAAAAAATATTTTTTATCAGTATTATTTTTTTGTGTAAAATTATTATAAACGTTTTTTGAAAATAATTTTGGATAATTTTTGGAAAAATAATATTATTAAATATTAAAGCTGAAAAAAATAAATATTCAATTCAATACATTTTTCAGGCAAAATATTAATAAACAATAAAATTTTGAAAAATGATATATATAATACCCAAATTGTTGTATGTAATAATGACCCATTGTCTTTCTTATGCCGTAAAACAAAAAAACAAACCAAACTGTTTTAATAGAACATATTTTTAAAAATAATTCAACTGATAAAAAACCATCTATTTAATTTACAACGCTTAAATTTTAAAAAGTTATTTCATAAAAAAAAATTAAAAAATATTTATAAAAAGATTAAAATTTGATTACGGTTTCTGTTCCAAATAATTCTTTTAAAGTGTATATTCTTTTATGAATTATAAGACATATTCAAAAGTTTTTTAATCATTATATTTATTTTTCTTCTTCTATTAAATTTTTTGTTTCATATTTTTTTTACTTTTATTAACGAATACATTTTTCTTTTTTTTGCATTGTTATCATTATTTTTTTGAAACATTTGATTTGTTTTTTAAAAAAAGAGTTCTAATACATTAATGACCTTATGAATGAGATTTAGTACCAACACAAAAGTTATTTTTCTTCCGGGTTTTTCAATATAATAAAGTAAATATTTATTCAAATATGTAAACGTAAAGACCAATCGTCATATTCATTTCATATATTTCAATGTCATCTATCTATCTATAAATAACGTTTTGTGTGTGTGTAAATGTTTAAACCTTTGGATCGTGACTTTATCGCTTAAATTCAACATGAGGATTAAAAATATTCAAAAAGACTATATAAAATAAATTGTGGTAATACGTTCAAACAGATATAAAAAATGGGAAAAAAGTCCTGAGTGTTTGTCAAAAATACCTGGTCAAAATTTAAAAACAGATATAAAATTATTTCTTTTAAAAAAAAGGGATTTAAATATATTTATAGATAACATTTATTTTAATTGGAAAATGTAGATCGCTAAAACAAAAAGTCAAAAATTTTTTTTTCATTGATTAATTTAAAAAAAAAAAAAAACTTGAAAAGAGGATTTTTTTTGGTTATTTATTAACATTAGAATGCATATCGAAAAAAAAAAATTACTTACAAAATTATTTAAATATAATGGAATTTTATTCAAAACGGAAAATCTACGTATCATTATTTCCAAAATTAAATTTGTTTTTAAAATGGCTAAGTGTTTTTTTACAAATTTTGACACTTTAGTGATTGTAGAAAAAAAACGTGGCCTTTCAAAAAAAATTAATAAATGAAATTGGCGTGAACTTTTTACCAAGTTAATTAAACTTTTCGCATAACGATCTCTAAAAAAAATAGTCGTCTAAAATAATAAAATTTTAAATTTTTCTATCTTTTAGGCGAAATGTTAATGAAATTCAAACTAAAATCAAATCGGATTCCTAAATAATACAGATGCTGAATATTGCTCTTTAAACAATTCGACGACATTTAAATAAGAAAAAATTTAAAACACCAAAAGCTGCAGAAATTTCGCCTTCATTTCGCCAAAAACCTAATATTATAATTGCTATATATTATCTTGGATTAAATGAATTGGGATTTGTTAAATTGAAGAACGTTTGTTTTCAAAAGATAAAAATGATAATATTTTAATTTATTTATTCTGTTTTCAGAAGTTACTGGCATGTTTAATATATGTCCCAAAAATTGAATTTCTTCATCAATCACATAGTGGAAAATATTCAATTTTTTTTAGGTTCATTTCAAATTGTAAAAATCGTCAAACAATTGCTAAAAGAAAATTGACATGTTACGAAAGGCATCTCTAATTACTTTCCATCATCGTTGTTTTCAGAATTTTTTTTTTTTTTTTTTCCACAATGTTTCACATATTTTTTAAGATTATTAAAAATCAGGATTTTTATTGACAATTAAATTATCGATTTTGCAATGATCATTTTCTTCTGTTTTGCTATTTTTTTTTTAATGGTCTTATCTTTTTTGAAAAAAGAAAATTGATAAAAAAAAATTTTTTTCAATGTTTGTTTAAATTAATCAATTAAAAATTTAAAATGTTCACTTGTTTGTTCTCCTTTTAATGTTTTTCCATTTAAATGTAAATATTTAGCAAATAGAGTATTTTATAATTTTTTGTTGTTTTGTGTTTAATCTTGTTTTTGACCAGAAATGGAAAGCAAATATTTAACGTAGAATTCTTTTGATTATCATCTCTAACCAATCAGAATAAATAAAACTAAATATAACTATCATTTTTCATGTTCCTTTTCTTATCTTTTTTAAATAAATAGCAAGAAAATAGATGTTGATATATACAAATGTCATTTCATGTTTCTTCTTATCATTGTTTTTATCTATGTAAAACCTCATAGTGGATCGTAATCCATCTTTAATGACATGAGGCCTTCTTTTGTCTTCCTACAAGTCTAGCGTTTTTTTATTATTTATACTTTTTTTAAACCATGTTGGAAAAAAAAAAATTTTTCAAAAAAACAACGAAAAAAACTTGGTGGCTTAAATAAAATTAATTTTAAAAATTTTCTGATTTATCCTTTGTATACGCTATTTTAATTGTTAATGTATCTTTAATCTGTTCAAACTTTCTCAGGGAAAATTATTTTCGTTTCAATAAAAATCATCGTTTTTCCACTAAAATTAAGTTTATTCATTTTTTTTTTGAAGACAAATTCAAACTTATATCTTTGAATAACATTATAAAACTGTACATTTCTGGAGAAGAAAAAAAAGCATACGAAGTCGAGAGGTAACGATATACATTGAATTAGATTAAAATAAAAAACAGTCTGCACATTTGTCATTACGTTTTTTTTTTTTCCATGAATGAATTTTAAACTGATAAAAATGTACGAAAAAGCAAATAAAATTTGATAAATATAACTTCATAAAATTAAAACCATTGTAAATTTTTCAAAACCCCAAATAAAGGATATATATAATATAAAAACCAAAATTATAATACATATTATATATAAACTGTGGAAGGAGTTCAAAGAAATAATAAACATATACATATTTAATAATAATATTTGCATAAAATAATAATAATAATAATAATAATAATAGTTTCAAATGGGCGTATAATAAGGAGTTTCAAATGGGCGTAGAGATGCAACTAAAGCACAATACACCGGATGAAATTGCAAAATACCTAAAAAAACAGCAAAGACGAATGCAACCGACCAGATACAGAAGCGATGGCAAGATAAACCGCTTCATGGCCAATACTCTGCCCGTACCAAACAAGCTGACGTAGACAAAACCCGTACCCATCAGTGGCTACGTAGTGCAGGGTTGAAAGCGGAAACTGAAGGTTTTATCCTTGCTGCGCAGGACCAATGCTTGTTATCAAGCACATATACTAAAATATTGTGCCAGCCCAAAATGCAGATTCTGTGATAAGTATCAAGAAACGATTGGTCATCTTGTATCAGGTTGCACGGTGTTGGCACCCACTGAATATAAAACCCGACATGACAGAGTGGGCCAATATCTGCACTGGAAAATCTGCAACTTCTACGGGAAGGAAACTGAAAGAAACTGGTATGAACACCACCCAGACCCGGTTACGGAGATAGGACCTGTTACAATTCTATGGGACTACACAATACACACTGACAGAACAATCAAGGCCAATCAGCCAGATATTGTTATTAAAGACCACAAACAAAAACGGTGCCTCCTTATTGATATGGCAGTCCCTGCTGACTGCAATGTATCTTTGAAGATATTCAAAAAGTTGTCAAAATACAAGGACCTTGAAATAGAAATCTCGAAAATGTGGCATATGGGAACATCAACAATCCCTGTTGTAGTTGGAGCCCTAGGACTGGTTGGAAAAGATTGCAGTAGACTAATTGAAGGGATTCCTGGAAGTCCATGCCTCAAGGAGATACAAAAAATTGTTCTGACAAGTACAGCCCACACCTTACGAAGGGCTTTATCTATGTAATTTTTTTTTTTTTTTTTGTCAGTGGAAAGTGTCATGACGCCATTTCTAACCTTAGGTCCCTGGGCCCGGACCCAGAAATCAAAAAAAATAATAATAAACGCCAATAAAATAATAATAAAATAATAATAATATGAAGATCTGGACGGCTACACTAAACCTCAACAATACAAAAGGGTCATTAACATCGAGACCAATCAAAATCAAAAGCGGCTACATCCAAGGAGATTTATTGTCACCATTACTCTTCTGCTTTGCATTAAATCCATCACCTGCTTACCGAACAAAAGTAGCTACAGATACAAGTTATAGAATGGCGAATTGAGTCACCTATTCTATATTGATGATCTTAAAAGTTTTCTCACGGATGACAACCAAAAGAAAAACCTACTCACCATTGTCAAAATCTTCAGCAAAGACATTAGGATAGAGTTCGGAATCGATAAATGTACCAAGGCCATGGGAAATACCTAAAAAGAACGAATGAAATAGATGTGGACCAACAGAAAACACATCAGTGGCAGTGAAGCCCCGGATTTAAAGCTGAAACAGAAGGCCTAATTATTGCAGCTCATTATTAAAAAAAATAGAAATATCAACCAGATCATATCACTGTCACCTAAGGATGGAATTAAGCCGAAATGCAGGAGCTGCGGAAAATATGATGAAACTTTTCGCAGGATTCACGGAATTAGAAAAATATAAATATACCTACAGACATAACAACGTAGCAATATATGTGTGCTAGAAGATATGCAAGAAGCACAAAATCTAAACCACTGAGAGATGACATGAGCACCATCCAGCCACAGTTACCCAAAATAACGATGTAACTATTCTCTTGAACATACTAATTAAATGTGACAGAGAAATAAAAGCCAACTGACCTTCTATTATCATAGAAGACAAGAAATTCAGACAGTTCATAATTATGGACATAGCGGTATCATCTGAGAGAAAAAAAAACACAATGAAAATTATCGAGAAATTGTCCAATTACAAGGACCTGGAAATCGAGATTCACAGAATGTGGGAAATGAAGACTGAGAAGTGTCAATAGTAACCGGAGTTCTAGGCCTCGTGAGAAAACGAATGGACATATTCACTAAAGGGTAACATCAGCATGCAAGTTTCCCAGATAATCGCCCTACTAGAAACAACCATATACTTAGAAAAGTGCTATCATTTAAATGACAATTCTCCTATAGGGCCTAAGAGCTATAATTTGTATCCGGCTCTACAGGGTAAAAAGCAGGAAACATAACATATAAATATAATAATAATAATAATAATAATAATAATAATAATAACAATATTATTATTATTATTATTATTATTATTATTATTATTAACATATACTGTTTTAGTAATATTTACATTTTTCAGTTAAAGTTAAAATTCGTTAATTTCTTTTCGAATTCCGTCAAAACGCATTATTTTTCCTCGAGTTCAGGACGCCTATCCTATCATACGGGAAGCTATTCAAAAGAATATTCGGGTTAAAAAATCTACCAAACCCACAGTCAAACGAGCTGTTGCAATCCCGACTCTCCTGCACACCTCGGAAACAGGCGTATTCTGCCGAAGAGAGTTCCGCAAACTTGAAAGATTACATCAAATGAAACTTCGTCAAATTCCTGCAGAACACGAGGCAGAACTGGATTACGAACAACGAATGTTTCCTCCGAGTAAAGATGGAGAGCCTAAACCCATCATGACTCGTCACCGACTTGGATGGGTCGAATGACATACCCGAATGTCAGATATCGGCCCTACCAAACAAATTCTCTTCTTAAAGCTCGCATCTGGCAAAAGACCAGGTGAAGCCACATGTGGTCGATTCAAAAATACCTTGCTGAGACTAAAAAACAATCCGATCAATTTGTTGAGGGAAGCTTTAGAATGAACCAGTTGGAGAAGAGCAGTTTACGAGAAAAAATACCTTCAGACTAGAATAAAACTGGAAGAGACGAAGATGTGTCCAATGAAAAATCAGAGCTCCTCATCCCATGAATCTTTCTAACCTATCACACGGTGGCTCTGGACGTCTCTTCAGATACAAAAAGGAAAGGTCGATGAGAACCCCAATAACCACTTATGAGTTCCACCAACGACAATATCAAATTACTAATTCGGGAATATGTTTGACGAACAAGATCACATCTAGATATGTGTCTGTCAAATGTTAACAGGAGTCATGATGCTTTTTGTTTCATATTTAACATTGCATGCTGTTCAATACAGTTATTGTCGGCAAGTATATGGGGTACAACCATGCACATTCATCTGACAATATATACAGGGTGCGATGGAAAATTGTCGTCTAAATAAGGCAAAAATGAAAATAACACTGATATTTCATAACTTGAAATGCTGGATAATAAAGTTATTCAATAAAATAGACATTGGCTTCAACTACGGCTTTAAGAATCACCTGCAACTCTTCTAGACAGTAGCCTTATTTAAATGTTGAATGCTTCCACAATCCTTGCTATCATTTCATCTTTAGTGTTACCAGAGGATTTTTTGGTCTCTCGCTCAACGGCGGACCCCACATAATAATCAAGGGGTTGCAAGCTGGAGAGTTAGGTGGCGAAATGTAAGTGGTGATGTGGTCGAAGAAATTGTCCGACGGACAAGACTGGGATCTCCTGTGGGTGTGACACGGTACAGAGTCCTCTCTTCTAGCAGTCCACCCTCTTGAACCAGGGCAGCTCTACAACCTCAATGGTCTTGATGTAGACCTCTGTGTTAAGTTTGACACCGTAACCAACAAATTCGGTATTTCTTTTCTTATCATAACGATTAGAGTGAATTTTCCGAGCTGCTGTACTTTTGTAATCACAGTTTCACTCATCAAACTCTTTCCGAATCCTCTGCACAGTCCTCATATCGACACCCAAACACACTGAAATGTTCTTACGAATACTCAGCGGTACAGCATGCCGTTTTTAAATTTCTGGCGGAGTGATTTCCGTCAGATTGCTTTTTTATTCTCAGATACGGTACCCAACAGACCCTAATATACTGTTCAGTCGACAAAATCAAAAACAATCAATATGCATGAACGAAATTATAAATAAATAATGACGACAATTTACGCATCGCAATATATATATATATATATATATATATATATATATATATATATATATATATATATATATATCTATTGGACATACGTAATACGTGTTTCAGTAGACATCTCTGTTTCTTGGGAAGAATAAATATGTTTAATGTTCCCTGTTCGAACCTGTGTCCACCTTTGTAGGGGAACCCATTGTTAAGCCTTATATCCTTTTAGACGGATCACCTACGAAAGATTCAATTACCCTGTTTTAGAAAAGCGTATCTCTTCTTATGATCACTCACCATCCATATCTGCCAATGCTGCTTCTCGTGAATAACAAAGTGTCTTCTAAAAAAAAATAGATTTCATTTATAAGCCGACACTGTTTCTTATTTTTCACTACTTTTCTCTCCATAGAAGGCCTAAGAGCTACTCAATGTAGAATGTTAAAAAATGTGGTCGAATAAAAGCCACTGGGTGTAATTGCCGATTATGAGGACATGTAAGCAATATAATAGTTGAACAGAAGGTGTTGATTTTAGCTCTCGGGAAATGCCTACTCATTGTCAGTTCGATTTAGGACATGGTTGCAAACATATCAGGTTGAAACACCGGTTCTCGTAAGATCACCGGAGTTAAGCATCGTCGATCATGTCTGATCGTTTAAACTACGAGGTGCTGTAATCCTGGAAGCACCGGGTATGATTGATAATGACTCAGAACTGTTACTCAGTAGCTGAGTTCCAACAACCGTTGGTTTCGTTGCATTCACTTACGCGGCAAAAATCCGTGGGAAAGCTATTAATTTAAGTAATTTTCCCCCAGATATAGGTTAATTAGTCAGACTTGTATCACTAAAATATTATTATCTAAAAAAAATCTTACATTCTAAAAATATTTTCTGACCCTAAATATGGTTGATAAGCTGTAGAATACTATCAATCAATTATCAATCAATTATGAATCAATCAATGAATTATGAATCAATCAATTAATCATGGAATGTCGATTCTTTGCAAGAAACTGTTCGAAGTGAACTTCCTATTACCAATGAAATACGAAAGGAATGAAAATTGTTCGTTCCAGCTTGTCCTAGGTGTCAAGGTTTGAATCGGTAGAGCTAATGAATATAGTTTCTTAGAAGATTTTCCATGAAGAAGAGATTTGAAGCGATAAAAATGTGGTTAAACAGAAAGGCGCTGAAAATACTATGGAAAGTGCAGCATCGAAATGTGAATGTGCATTGGGATGACAAAAGATGTCTTCTAAAATTTTTAGTACAGTATTAAAAAAACCCATAAAAATAGTAAGAAACAAAGAAAGAAATATAAGTGTTACGAAAATCAGTCCTTCTGTATTCTAATGAATGCTGGACAATTTCCTCACGACTTGAGCCAACAAAAATTCTGAGAATACCGTGGACTGAGCATGGTAACAACGATGAATTTAAGAGAAAATGGAAAAAAAGGAAACTTATACTTAAGATCAAGAAGAAACAGTCGACGTTTCTAGGATGCATACTGTAGAAAGTGAGTTTGGAAAATTTGTTACTCACAAAACAGATTGAAAGCAAGAGGTACTGACGAAAACTACGCATAGCATACCTAGCGTGGTCGAGTAAATAGATGGCGGAGGAAGTTTTATGAGAGATAAAAAATTATTAATAGCTATTCTGGATAGGAATTTGTGGATAGCTATGACAGCCAATCTTCTGAATAGCTACTTGTGATTTTTTAGCAGTTTCCGCCAAGATGTGACAGCGACACTTCGTTTTTGGTATGATTTGATTCTAGTAAAAAGAACATGACAGGTGGTGTCCAAGTAATATATCATTTTACCAGCAACACTGATTTGAGTTATAATTTCTATATACAAGGTAACAAAAAAAGCTCTGTCAGTTTTTGGATTAGTCATTGAATGAAGTTGAAATATATACGAAATGCGTGTAGCAATTGTTTTCAAATTCGGACAGCCGGAAGTAGGAACATCAGACGTTATAAAAAAAAAAAAACACGCGCACCGTGCCAGAACCATCAGTTAAAAGCTGTGAGAAGGATGGAAGTATCTAGAGATCTCGTTCGGGGCTGTTTGCTTTACGACTTCAAAGTGGGCTTATCAGCAGCTGCATCAAGTCGCCGCATATGTCAAGCGTTTGGGGATAGTGCTGTGGATGAACGTACTGCAAGCGTTGGTTTCGAATATTCAAGTCGGGAGATTTGTCTCTCCACGATGAGCCTCGCATTGGACGACAACAGGTCTTGAATGACGGAGTCCTGAAGGCGGCCAGTGAAGAGGACAGTAGTCTAACGTATGGTGAACTTGCAAGACAGTTCAACGTTTCTGATGAAACAGTTAGACTTCACCTGAACCGCCTAGGTAAGACGTACAAACTGAGCAAGTGAGTTCCGCAAACGCTGTTGGAGGTCCACAAGGGACAACGAGTGGCAGCCTGCGTATCGCTGCTTTCCCGACACCGTACCGCATCCTTATTCAATCAAGTGCTTACCAGTGATGAAAAGTGGGTTTTGTACGAAATTCCCAAGCATTCCAGACATTGGCTGTCTCCTCAGGATGCAGTCCCTCTCACCGCAAGACCGCCTATGCACCCACGTAAGATTATGCTTTGTGTCTGGTGGACAGGTAGTCAAGTGGTTCATTATGAACTGCTATCAACAGGCTAAACAGTCACTGGAGACCTATACTCGCAGCAATTGAAACGCGTGCAACAGGCATTGCGCTATAAGGAATACGCAAACTCTGAAATTACAGATTGAATCTACGTACTGTCAAGCATTACCAAGACTCTCCAAAGTTTACGCCAAAAATATTGTGCGTTGAGAAGTTTTGCAGTAAACATAATTTTGGTTGTAAATATGTGACATTTATGAGGATCACATGCCAATATCTTTCCTTAGGTGTTTATAGATTTTACACTTTTCAGTTATTAATGTTAACAACGAACAATTCCAGTTACAAAGTTGTACTTTGATTAAACAAAAATTACTTAAAATATAAAACATATTACTCATAATATATTCCTTCTTGCCGTCTATTTTGACGGCACGGGTACACTAGTAAATAAAGTGTCAGCAAAGAGCACATAACTCTTGTTAAAAGAAACTTCAGAATCTTTCACGTCTCCGCCTTCCGTTACCGCAAGGTAGATTGTCTGATATTTTCTATCAGGAAATATTTCGCTAAAGTCAATGCAGGCTTTCGTGATAATACCAAAATATTTTTTTCAAGTATTACTTAAAATAACTCATGATATTTTCTTTGCGTCTTTTTGTTTTTCATTTAGAGAACAAAAACGTTACAGAGTCTTTTTTTTTGTCGAATCATAGCATAACAAATATAAATAAAAAAAAAACTGCAAAATTATTCTGCGTATATTTTTGGCTATAAACATTTTCTCAGTAGTTCACTAATAGCGGCATTCGGAAAAAAAATGAAATATAAACATGTTAATAAATACTTTTATAGAATGTAAGCTAACAAATAATGTAATATTGCAAAATTTTTGTATTGGGATATATTTCATTTTTTTTTACAATGATCTTCACCCTGTTGAAAGCCTCGATGTAGAAGATTACAGATTAATATTCAGAGTTTCTTAGTATATTTTAGGAATATTACGATCAGCTCTCGACGTGAAAAGGTTATGGTTGTAGAGAATTGTGGAAGTATTTTCGTGGGAGTCGAATACACAAAGCAGCGTTTCGTGGCAACTCATACCTTACCAATGGAATGCGCGTGATTTGTTACAATGTATGCGGTATGACCGGTTTAAAACGTGAAGATAAGAACTGGTGAAATTTAGGAATGCAGTTCGTCTGGACACTTTCCATAGAAATAGTGACAGAACAGCGAGAGGGATGTTAAGTTTTATATATAAGAAATAAGTTTTAAGGTGGAAAGTTATTCATCACCCACAAGGACGCTTTTGAAGTCTAATGAGATTGGAAAGTGAAGACTGTGCAGCTCCTGGACATATAGGTCCGTTGTACTTCATTTTAGGACTGATCTGGTTTTAATATGAAAAATATATAAAAGTTTCCTTTTTTTTCTAAACGCTACAATGATTTTTTTTTATAATATTATTCATATTTTTCTTTCAGTTACTTTAGAATGAAAATAATTTTGAGAATACATAAGGATTGCGTTTTTGAAACTAACATGCATAAATCGTTAGTAAAAATGTTTGCAAGTAAATGAACCTGTTAAAACTAACCCTTGAAAGAACTGAATTAATAAAAAAATGTAATATATCTACTTGCAAACCTGTATCCATTAAATATTTCTTATTAATAAGACATACTCTCAGATTATTAATAAATAAAAACAAGTTATTACTTAGAAATTGCTTTGTTTAACTTTCTGATTCGACCATCGTTAGTGTCTTTGACACATCGTGACGAGAAATATGTATTTCTTAAAAGGTTAAATGTCGCATGCTTGTCTGTGAAGACTTTCTAAGCAGAGTAGGCTATAGTAAACATGTTTCAGAGGTAGTTGTATTGACTCGACTGACCGATCTAAATCAGGATTAGTTCAAATATATTTTCGCCAATATAAGTCGCATTGCTGAAAAGCACATTTTTTTTTAAATTACTATTTTCGAATACTCAGGCCGTTAGAAGTTAATACTTATTTAAAGGTGTCTTTATAAACAAATGTATTCACTGAATCTCATGATATCAAGAAACAATGTAAGGAATAAGAACTGAGATTTGGGATGTACCAAAAGTCTGAGTCTACCAAATGATTTTTCTGTTTCTATAGAAACAGAAAAATACATTGGTACACACCCCCATTTAACCAAATGGTTACTACTAAGTTAGGACAGCAGTTTCTTAATTTAATTGATAATCACTTCCCTAGTGATAATCATTTGATAGACTCCCCCGTTTAACCAAAATGTTAGTACAAAGAAGTCTCTCATTTCAGTTGATAAACACTTCACAAGTAATAATTCTTTTAATAAAAATACACTGAAATTAAGTTATAGCTATAGGTATACTTGAAAAAATGATAAAAATTTGTATCAACACATAAACCTATATAACAATAGCCGTCGCAAAACAACAAACAATAATGATACCAACTTCTGTAGAAAGAGAAATCCTAACGACTGCCCACTACAAAATAGATGCCTAACTGGTCCAGTTCTTTACCTAAGTACTATTTCATCTAGAGAAAATCCAACTGACAAAAAATTTTAAATAGGTAGTACAAATATTCCTTTAAATCTTGGTGGTCACTTTCGAAATATTTTTGGCACTTAAAAGAAGATGACAAAATTCCTACGGTAAAATGGAAAATATCAAAAATAACTAGAACCTGTAAGTCCTTATATGATCCATATCACATTTATTTACAAAAAAAAAAAAAATCTATAAATTTTCCCAACAATAAAAACATGTTAAATCAAAGAAAGGAATTAACGGTGCTATGCCGCCTTTGTCTACCCTTCACTTTAAAATATAGATATTTTTTTAAATAATTACGTATTATCATTATTTAGCCATTATTTTATTAGTATATAATGGTCCAAAAATCATTTATTTGATATATTCAGCTATAATATTACCATGTTTTACTGTCTATTCAGTATAATTAACAACTTATATAGTTGTTTGCACATTTAATTTTATCCAAAGGCCCCTTTAAGAAGTTTTGCTGAAAAAATAATTAAAATAAAACTACGTTTCTGCTAAATTTATGTCTACTTCAACAAATTGCCAAATTTTACTTGGATACACCAATTTTATATTTGTCGTGGTAATCGTTTCCTAGCAATGTTGAATGACATGTCTAAACATCGATCTTCATGACATGTAATAAATATCCCACCCATCTCCACCTCTCAACTTATTTTTATATGTTAACGTAGACGTGATGTTCATTGGTTAATCTAGACATACCCATAAGTATAATTCAAATCCCAACCTTATACACACACTTCCACTTACGAAAAGAGGTAATGATTTATTTTTAAATTTCACTAATAAATCAATTTATCATTAGTTATCTAACATAACCTTATGTGGTACCATCTCAGTAACGAAATATGAAAGTTTTTGGGCAGCGATGTAAAATATTTTTATTGTTATTTATTATAATAAAAATATAATACACACACACACACACACACACACACACACACACACACACATATATATATATATATATATATATATATATATATATATATATATATATATCTGAGAAAGAACAGATGAAGTAAAGTTCCTCTTTTCGTAGGCCTTCAGTAATTTTTGATTAAGAAGACTTCTTGAATATTCAGGTAGGTGAAAATAAATAAATATACTCTTTAATAAGTACATGGAGTGCCTAATCAAATACGAAAATGCACTAAAAAAAATAACGTTTAATGTCATATACCGTGTGTAACAGCAAAATTGTCGTGAAACAAAATTTTCAATTTGTTGCATTAAGATTTGAACCGTTGTTTATAAGAAATGATAAAAGACATCTTACTGGGTTTCTCCGAGGTTTTTATAACTCTCTTCGGCTCTACTTTGGACATTAAGAATATATTTAGCGCTAAGTTGAAATGATGAACCCTCTTGCTGTTGTGAACCTCCTTTTCCTCTCTAACGTTGCCTCTTTTCTTGAAGTTATTCACCGTTCTCTTGATATTTCTTGAATGGGGATTGTAGATGTAGACCGCAGTATGAATGTTGGCACCATTATTGAAAGGCTGCATGTTATTTTCCGTCTCACCATTGCTCAGTTGCGAAGACATAGTGGAGCTGACACAAAATGATTTTAACCTGTTCCCTTTCAAACTGAATAACTAAAACGGTTTTTCATTGATTATTATGACAAATAATGTCAAGATGGCTAAACGTCTTCTCTGAAAACGCGGAACAAAGAAACACTATTAGTTTAGTGGGTTTTCTTTTTTAGATACTAAACTTTTCTTGGGACAGACAATTATGTTATAACACGATCTGAACAATTTTGCTGTTACACCCAGTATACATATAAACGCGCGCGCAGACACACACACACACATATATATATATATATATATATATATATATATATATATATATATATATATATATTAAAGATTTGTTTTATGTTTATACGTTCTTTTTAGAGATACAAATGTTTAAGTAAATGCTCTGTTTATAATAAACAGTATTAACAACATTTACCGGCCTGAATATCCGAGAAATTTTCATAGGAAATAAAATAATTGTCGGACTTTGTTCAATTCATTATATATATATATATATATATATATATATATATATATATATATATATATATATATATATATATGTATATATATTTTATCTTGTTTATCTTGCATTATATCATTTTTGGGAGTATAAAACCATAGCCACAACACGCTAGCTGTGTCGGCTGTGATGATACAAATAGGCTTTTACTGAAGATAAAGTGAGAGGCAGTGTGCTAATTTGGAAAATTAGCACACTGCTAAAAAAAAAAAAAACACTAATAACTCAAATCATTTCACAGGAAATAAAATAATTGTCGGACTTTGTTCAATTCATTATATATATATATATATATATATATATATATATATATATATATATATATTTTTTTTATTATTATATCATTTTGGAAGTATAAAACCATAGCCCGAACACGCTAGCTGTGTCGGCTGTGATGATACAAATAGGCTTTTACTGAAGATAAAGAGAGGCAGTGTGCTAATTTGGAAAATTAGCACACTGCTAAAAAAAAAAAAAAAAACACTAATAACTCAAATGATTTCACAGGAAATAAAATAATTGTCGGACTTTGTTCAATTCATTATATATATATATATATATATATATATATATATATATATATATATATATATATATTTTTTTATTGTATTATATCATTTTGGAAGTATAAAACCATAGCCCGAACACGCTAGCTGTGTCGGCTGTGATGATACAAATAGGCTTTTACTGGGTGAAGTGAAGTATTCGACATCAAACCGATGATTCTGATTTGCCCTATCGTTGTCGACAATAACAAGACAATCCAGTTCGTGTTGCTAATATTCGCCAACCGATGAGGAGAGAAAGTAGATGAAGACTATTCAAAATGTATTTCTCTGAAAGCAAAGGCAACAATCTCGAATAGAATTTGAACTCAGCTCAGAATGTTTATCCCACTTTCTTATCCGACATGCGCGTGTTTACAAATAGGTAGACATAAAAAAAAAGTTTTAGTATGTTTCTGTTTACTGAAAAGTTGTGTTTTGTAAATCCTTTGAGACAGGAAAATAAATGCAATATTAACATTAATAATAACGAAAATGTGGGAAAACTTGTGCGTGATTTCAGGAATTTGTGAGGACAGTTATTGAAAGATTATATGACCAAATTTGTGATTCTGAATTATAAATACATAAAGATATAACGAATGTAATCGATTCACTAATACGAAGAGAAAATTGTTAGTCAAAAGAGAAATACGTAAGATTCAAGTATCAAAGCAACTCAACGAACAAAAAGAGAAAACAACCTTTCAATTTTTTTTTTTCGAATAGTTCCACACAAATGCGAGGAGAAAATGTAACCACCTCAGTCGGCAATAAATCGTTAGTTCATGTGATACATTCGTTGACAGAGTTTTAAAAACCTTTTGCTTAACTACACATCTTAAAATATCGCCGGCGTGAAATCTCATGTTTATCCAGTCAGTAGGACCGCTACTTCATGCAGACAAAGAACTTGATGAAGGGATGTTTGAAATATTGTAAAAACAGCTATACAATTTGTAAAAATATTAGTTCAGACATTTCGAGCCAGAGATTTGAGGGTGTTTATGTACTAGTCTCTGCAAAAGTTTCAAGTACCAAATTACTATTATATATATATATATATATATATATATATATATATATATATATATATATACAAAGAAATAATCCCGCATAGAATCAATCAGCAATATTAATGCTATTATCGGCGACATCCATCGCTAGTAGTGTATAATGTATGCATTAAAATACTGTTAATGCATAGAATGATGTGATCCTCATTTATAAAACTGTTGTCTGTTGTTTCCAGTTTATATTCTTTTAAAATGCAAGTACTTTCGAATAATCCTTTATTCATCTTCAGGCATATCTTTTCCTTATAAAATCAAAACTTGGAGACGAAATAATTGTTTGTAGACCGAAAGCTGTTCATGACATATTAACTGAAAACACCTGTAAAAATAGAATACGTGGCTTTACCACATCACAAGAAAAGTTCAAATAAAATTCTCACTTAAAATTTTGAAAAAACTTAGCGTTGCGTCTTTGCACGTTCCGATATACACAACCGTCATTAATAGCACATTCTAAAAAAAAACAAAAACATCTTTGAAAAAAATATAAACTGCAAACAACATATATGCCCTTCCCTGATAGTATCAAAATTTCCAAGCTCTCTTTCCTCATCATGTACACTTGTAATTGTCTCTTTTAGATGCTACATATAAATGCTCTTGTCATTTGTTGTTTCTCTGAAGCCTTGTCGATGCTCAAGTGTTCAGTCCATGGGAATCTCAGCCCCTTCTGGATAAACAAATTTCTGTTGCCTAACTTCTCCTCTCCATCTGTGATGAGATTGTCAAGCACTCTCTGCCATATAGAGGGAACTGATATTACATAATAACGAAGTAGTCTTTTCTTCGTCGCCAATGAAATTTTCTTGTTTCTTAATACTTTGGTTAAATTTTGAAAGGCATCTTTCGCAACCCGCGTTTTCCATCCCCCGCAACTGACATCAATTTCATACAATTTCGATCGTATTTTAATGTGTAAAATGATTAATTTTAGCATCTGCATTTTTTAAATCGCATGTTGGGCTGCTTCCTCTGCTAACAAATACATATTCTGCCTTATAGTTGATGTTTACTGCATTTCTCTCGCTTTCCTTTTCGAATTTCTGCAGAAGTTCCTGTAGGCTCGTTTCTGTGTGGGTCACTGAGTCATCAATATATCCAATGTTATTGACATCTCTATTTAATTTATTATTTTTCTCAGGCTTATTTCTCTTTCAGTAACCCGTGATACTTAATATTGTATCTTGACAAGTAAAAATTTAATTTTCAGATGAACACAACAATAGTGTCTTAGAAAAACGATGAACAGAACAATTTTTGTCTTAAAAAAAAAACAAAAAAAAAAACCAAGACGCTGATGATGACATTTTACTGATGTTGAATGTACTCGGAATAAGTTGAATATGCATCAACATGGTAATTTTCTTTCTTCCTTTAATAAGGATCCTAAGAAACTTGTCCGCAGAGAATCCTATTAAAATAAGTAGACAAAACTTTCGAAATTATTTTATGAGATATGTCTTAACGAAAAAATGCTGCCAATATATATATATATATATATATATATATATATATATATATATATATAGGGGGTATACGTGAATCCGTTAACTCTACACACAAAGGCACGCATGTATATAGTTATAGATAAAATTATAAAATTAAATGCTTAATAAATGTTTAGCCACCACTTTTCGACAGATACTTCATTCATTTGTTTGAAATACTTTAGATAATAAATGATTTATTTTCTTTTCTAGAAATAGTTTTTTTGCTTCGAGAAAGCTATTTCTCGAGGTATGTTCCCGAAACTACGTATATGTAACATTGACGTATTCATACAAATGCAAATGTATGTGTGTGTGTGTGTATATATATATATATATATATATATATATATATATATATAAATTTTTAAGTTTATATATATATATATATATATATATATATATATATATATATATATATATATATACTTTTATGTATATAAATATGTCTATGTTCCTGTGTGTGTCTGTAAAAGCATTAACAAACCTATATTACAGTTGTGACCACAATGTATTTATTTAAAAGAGTCTTTCAATTGTATGTAATATTCTTCGAAAGAATTTCGAATTTGTTTTCCTCTTGGGATTTTAAATCAGTTATCTGTAAAATTGCTTGGCAGTCGATTTTTTCTTAAACAAAAACTTACAACAAAACAAAAAAAAAAACGCAAAATAAAATTCAATGTGCCGCTTTTAAAACCAAATTGAATATCGGAAAAATATAGTAAGTGGAGAATATGCCCTGAATTCTTAGAAATTCTTGTATCTTTAATAGTTATTACATTATGTTTTTGAAAATTTTGCCTATTTTTCTGTTCAGAAAACTGACATTTCGAAATGAAATAGACAAAAAATCCGAAATTGATGAAACCTATTCTTGACCCTAACAACAGTCCTGATCTCTCTAACCTTTGTTTGTACAAAAAACTTTACCTTACACAATTCCATGTCTGCACAAACTACATTTAACTGACTAAGAAAAGGCTTTGCTGACCTATTTTAATATCAGATGTTTTATGCATTGAGTGATAAGTACTGATTTTTAACTTTTGACTCTTTTATACGCAGCCGCCTTTACTTTTGGTGAGCCGACTTTCCAATTTATTAACTGAGATATCTGGCGATATTTTTCAGATGAGCTATTGTAGCTATTTACACTATTTACATTGTTCGGACTGTTGTCCACATCTTCATTGTCATAATAAATAGATCAATGCGTTCGTTGAAGTAATCAAAAAGTGACTTGACCCAAAGAGTTGTGAGTTCAATACCTGATCACAGCAGAGGGGAACTAAAACTTTGAGAGTTGAGTCACTAAGAGGGAATTTAACTGAAAACTGAGATATCTAGAAGAGATATGGCACGTGGAACTAGAAAAATCTACCTCCGTATACTAAATAAAGGTTCGCTTTGGAATGCCAACTTATATTACCTGAAGAATGCCCGAGCGTACAACGGCGGAAATGTCGTGAAAAGATAACTGATACTGAGAAAACTGAAGAGGCATGACACTTGGAACTAGAACAATCTACCCGGGTGACGAAATAAAGTGTTCAGTTCGAAGTTCCAACCAACAGAAGAAGGCCTGAACTTACAAAAGAGGAAAGGTCCTGATTATGAGAATAAAGATGAGGACAACAGTCCGAATAATGGAAATAGTGTAAATTGTTAAGCGAGACCTGAAAAAAAAAAATAACAACTACAATCTACCAATTTATCTATATTTTCTTACACGACTTCGTTGAAACCGGCTTGATATCACATTTTAACCCTTTTTTTTCCCATACTGACTGATTTAACCTTTTTTTTCTCCAGAGTGACTGACAAGAAGACGCTATTTTCTTTGAAAGTTTGAAATTTTGAGAATATTCTGAAGCTGGACAATTTATTTTTTTAATCATTAATTGTATAGCATTGTATATTTTTTTTTACGTTCGCTTGAAATTGTTACTAAGAGGTCAAAATCCTATTTCTCCATAAAATTTAGAAAAGGTAATATTTGTAACATGGTGGAATTACAAGATATATGAAGATATGAATCGATCAATCAAGCTGAAGAATTTACACTGTGAATAGTATTTAAGGAAACGGCCAAAAATTTATCACTAATCTGTGAATTTTTATGCCTACAGGAGAAATAGCTTAGTTGATAAAAGTGAATTCTGTGAAATAGTAATTGTAAAAATTCAACCCCGAAACCGGACTGTGTGTTTCTGGACTCAATGAAAACAGAGCGAGAAATTACTGATCAGTAATAAAAATATGAGGTAAGGTAGAATTAAGAATTGCGACTTTGATTGAGGCCTCGTGAGCCGTATTCAAATTCCAATTGAATTCTTTATATTCAAGTACTCACAAATAATCTTTCACCCTCTACACGCAAATATCCTTTCTCCCACTACACGCAAATACGCTTTCTCCCTCTACACGCAAATACGCTTTCTCTCTCGACAAACAAAAACCCTTTCTCCCTCTACACGCAAATACGCTTTCTCCCTCTACACGCAAATACCCTTCCCCTCTCTACACGCAAATACGCTTTCTCCCTCTACACGCAAATACCCTTTCTCCCTCTACACGCAAATACCCATTCCCCCTCTACAAGCAAATACGCTTTCTCCCTCTACACGCAAATACCCTTCCCCCCTCTACACGCAAATACGCTTTCTCCCGCTACACGAAAATACGCTTTCTCCCTCGACAAACAAAAACCCTTTCTCCCTCTACGCGCAAATACCCTTTCTCCCTCTACGCGCAAATACCCATTCCCCCCACTACAAGCAAATACGCTTTCTCCCTCTACACGCAAAAAACCTTTCTCCCTATACACGCAAATAACTTTTCTCCCTCCACACGCAAATAACATTTCTCCATTTACATGCAAATACGAATTCTCCCTCTACCCGCAAATAACCTTTCTCCCTTTACACGCAAATACCGTTTCTCCCTTTACACGCAAATACCCTTTCTCCCTCTACACACCAATACATTTTCCTCCTCTACACGCAAATACGCATTCTCTCTCTACACGCAAATATCTTTTTCCCTCTACACGCAAATAACCTTTCCCCCTCTACACGCAAATACCCTTTCTCCCTCTTGACGCAAATACGCTTTCTCCCTCGACACATAAAAACCCTTTCCCCCTCTACACGCAAATACCCTTTCCCCCCCGACACGCAAATACCCTTTCTCCCTCTTCACGCAAATACGCTTTCTCCCTCGACACACAAAAACCCTTTCCCCCTCTACACGCAAATACCCTTTCCCCCTCGACACGCAAATACGCTTTATCCCTCTACACGCAAATATGCTTTCTCCCTCTACCCGCAAATACCCTTTCTCTCTCTACACGCAAATACGCTTTCTCCCTCTACACGCAAATACGCTTTCTCCCTCTACCCGCAAATACCGTTTCTCCCTCTACACGCAAATACCCTTTCTCTCTCTACACGCAAATACGCTTTCTCCCTCTACACGAAAATACCCTTTCACCCTCTACACGCAAATAACAGTTCTACATCTACACGCAAATACACTTTCTCCCGCTACACGCACATACCCTTTCTCCGCCTAGCGATGAGTAAATAGTAGGACAAACTGGGGTCTATAGCCTTGAGTGGCAACGGTTCTATGAGAAGGAACACTCCACATTCACAACGTTGTAGCCCTGGCGAAACACACATACTATGCACCTAAGGAAATAATAGTTCTCATTGCTTCGATGATCTCGTTGATGGTCGTCTCGACTAAAAATAATAACTAAACATGGCGAATCGAATGAGAACAGTCTATCCCCGGAGATTAAATAAAGTGTCCAATCAGTGGGTTACCCAGATCAACATACGCCTGATGAAAACCCGAGAGCATAACGAACGAAACGTTGTGATAAAAATAACACAGGTGAATGTAAATAGTGTAAATAATAACATAAATAAAGACACATATATATTATTGGGTAATACTTCAGACTGCCCCATCAAAACACAGAATTCTACTATCAAAATGAACAATTCTGTCGTAGCGGGGAAAGTAAGCATATAAATTAACTATTTAACTCATGGTGAATGAAGGTTCTATATGCTTTGGTAGCAGTCGGTCTAGGAGAATGGAAACTGAATTCAAAACTCTCTGTAGGCGAACGTTATAAACAGTGCTATATTAAAATGTTGTAAATTAGAATCGATATAGTTTAAATTACTGAATTAGTATTTGCCTCAGACGAGATGAAGAGAGAAAAGATAGTCATATGAGGAAGGTGATATTTTTACTGAGAAAAGATATCTGCAATGAAAAATAGTTAAAAAATTGAAGAATACGGTGTTTTAAATTTTAAAAGAAATACATTGCATTCCAAGATATTAAAGTTATTTAAGAATTAGGATTCTTCTCCATGACGGAGGTGGGGATATTTCCAAAACATTCAGTGTTATAATTTCGAGTAAATTCTTTTAAAAGGCTTAAGAAAAGAATTAAATAGACAAAGTTGTTAGGGTATTTTCTTTTCTTTTATTGGATATAAAGAAATGTCTTGGCGAATTTTTAATATAAAAATGTGTTGAACTAAGTAATTGGACGTACTTTAGATAATACTTTTAAAAACCAGTTAGAAAAAGTATCTCGCGTGATTGACGCTTCGCTATCTATCTTGTTGCTTCTGGGTTGTTCGGTTGGCGATTCTTTTGAAACATATGCGTGTCTTCCTTTTCTACGTATTTAAGTCGGCTTCAGATGGTTTCAGCATCTCAGAATAAAATGCGTTTGTATTAAAAGCCAAAGATGTAACTGTCTGGCTATAATCAGAGATTCGACCATTTTCCATTAAATGCTCCATATAACAGCGCTTTTAATATGTCTACCTATAATTGTTGCTAAGGGCTCAGAATCCTATTCGTCCACGCAGAAACAGAAAGCTTTCTTTCTTTTACTTATTATCGTGGTATTACATGGCCAATAGATCTATGACTGGTTCAATAATGCAGAAGAAATAACAATGTTCATTACAAATTAACAATACACCAAATTATTCTTACAACATTAACTCCAGCGGTTTATAATTAATAATCTCCTAACTACATTTCATTTCCAGCGCATTTTTATAATAAAGTGATCAGCAATATATATTTTATAATAAAATGCGAATCGATGTAACATTTAAAATATATTAATACATGCTTGTAGTAAAATTATCAACAATACGTTTTGTGGTCTACAAAATATATATCTAAAAAATCTCACCTTTAATTTGATCGTATAAAACGATGTACAAATAATCTACAGTTGAAAGCATAAAAGTATGTAAAAATATAGATATTTCGCCATTAAAAAACCCATTGAAGTTGATAACTCACCAGAAAAGATCAACCAATCAAACAATCAAAGTGAAAGAATACTTTCATGGCATTAATCCATATAATATCCTCCAATTACTTAAAGAAATCAAACTGTATTCAAAAATATAATTTCAACAATACTACAACATAAAACAGACTTATCAGTGCCTCTAGTAATATTACCAAAGCAAACGTGTCTATTCATAAAAGCATCCGTGTGGTCAATTGTGGAAGCAGATTAAAATATATCATATTTTTCTTAATTCAAAGCTCGCAAGAAAATTAAATTTTAGCATTAAATGATTCATTAGGGGTTGATATTCTGTTAAAAAAGGCGCAAATAAATATTCAGAGATATCTAAATTATCAGTTACATACTACCGTTTTTTTCAGAGTCATTAGTGAGGTTTGCACTTTTCAATACAATATCAGAAACAATGATTTATTTTTAAATTACAAAAGTCTTATCAGCTGAAGTCTTTCAATAGCAGCAAGAACTAAAATGGATATAACAAATTTAAGTAGAAGAGAAAATAATAAAAAAAAGGAAGATGTTGACTTACCACGATCCTCTAAGCAAGAAGTTAAGAAGTAATTTAATTTTTTTTTTTTTTACTTATAACCCGTTTAGTCTGATATCGGAAAGTGGGCTTTAATATGTTAACCCTTCCAAATGTTTTGCTTTGTTATTTTATAAACTGTCGTTTTTCACTACGATTTACACATAATTCACACATTATATTAATTTTTGGAAATCGGGAATAGGTGGAGAAAAAGCTCGTGAACACGATGGGTTTTCTATGCACTCTGAACTCAGATTCTTTAAAATATCCAAAATCATTCGAACTCTGATAGCTGGTGTTTTTAATGGAAATGAAATATGTCTCTTTGCACCAACCTTCGCTGTTTTTCGTTCTGGGACTCATTTATTCATCACAGGAATTTCAAACCGTAACCTTCATAAATTGCTTAGCACTTTTGAAGATAATCACCGAAACATATTCTCTATCCTATATAACTATGCCTCTTCTGCTGTCTATTGAATCCTGGATTTTTATGGCTGAGGTGAACACGAATGTTACCACTGTATAGACTTGAGATTTGTTTTGCTCCCATCTCAATGATAGGTCGTTTGCTGAACTATCACTAGATTTTTAAAAAGGAGCAAACTCAAGTTAGGATTGTCCCCTTGATATCACTTATACTCAGTGTACAATCTCAGCTTACATATAACGAAATACATGTGGATTATAAAAATAACATGTTTCTGGATATATACCCTGTCTCATCATCTTTGGCTAATTTTCGTCCAAAAGCTAAAGGTTATGAAGTTGATCAACAATTTTATGAAGTAGATTCTTTGACGGTATAACAGACCGTGCTGCAAATTGTTTTTCAGAAAGTCCAAGCTAAAGTTGATACTTCACTCCTACAAATTTTAACACATCACGTAAATTAAGGTAACGCAGTATGCACCCATTAAATTCTTTTGGAGTTTTATTCTGCAAGAACTCTGGGGATTTTGAAATTTGGAATTCTGTAACCTAAAAACGATAATAATACTTAGTCTTTGAGAAATGAAGATTTTCGTAGTGAAATACAAAGAAGTGGGGCTTTGAGAAGTGTCTCTTTTTTGCAAGTGAGACTTTGAAAAATAAGTCATTGATAAGTTTTGGATTTGAATGAATCTTGAGCAGTGTTGGAGATGAAAACTGTTCAGCAGCAAATTTATTTTATAATAGAAACACAACCGAGGAATTTAAGGAAATATTTTTTAATTGTATTCGCCCCAAGCAAGGCAGTAAAACCACGAAATCACAGGGGGATGATGAGTGTAGAAGAATTAGAAACAGATATATTACTAAGAAGCGAGAACAAATGAAGGGTAATCAGGAGTACAGTAGATAACGATTAACACTGCATTTACAAATTAGAAGATTAAAGTATGGGGAGCATGGAGCCAGAAAGGAGTTAGACAAGAGAGAAGAGCAAGAGAAGAAACTGTTAGCATAGAATTTGCGGTTACATATAGTCAACTGAAATTTAAATTGATGAGATTTCGTCGCCAGTCAAGTACTGCGTTTTCATTCAAAATGTCTAGGTAAAAATAGCGAAGAGCTCATCCGAACAATTACCATGAAGTTATTTATAGAAATGGTACAGGGCAGCCAATTTACGGCTGTGGGAAAGTGACCAGTAATATTGCTGATTTTTCTTTCTTTTATCAAGAGGCTGTAGATAAATATCTGGAAAACCGCCCCATGTATGGCAACAATAGTCTAAGCATGGATGAATGGTACACCTATAGATATGTAGGACACATAGTGGAAAAAGTAATTGTCTAGTACGAGTCAGTGAACCCATTTTTTAGCAGCTGACCTATCAATGAATTCAATATAGTCTTTTCACTTCATGTCATCTGAGAACATTTGATTTCGTTATGCTGTACTTACAAACCGTTCTTTAGGAGAACAACAAAGGATGGTAACTCCGGACTAAAATACAAATAAAATGATGGCAATGCATCCGAAAGGGATTGTCGACAAGCGGAATATTACGGGAAAGCAAGAGAAGAAGGACAGTTTGGCATCAGGCACGGTGTCGATTGATAAATCAAGACGGGGTGAGAACACAATATAAAGTAGGAAAGATGATAATTACTACAGAGAAATATGAGGAAATTTCGAGTCAGTCAACAGAATAGCAAATAAATAGGCACATGTACGGCTAACTTTGGTGAAGAAGAAGAAGAAGAAGAAGAAGAAGAATGAGGGGAAGAGTAGAATAAGAAGCAGGAGGAGTAGGAGGAGAAGGGGTGTATTACAAATGGAAGGAGGAGTAGAAGGAGAAGGAGAAGGTGTAGAAGACGAGGAAGAAGGAGGAGAGTAGTAGATGAAGAAGGAGGAGTAGAAGAAGAGGAAGAAAGAGGATTAAAAGAAGAAAGTTGGCAGAAGAAGAAGAAGTAGATGAAGAATGAGGGGAAGAGTAGAATAAGAAGGAGGAGGAGTAAGAGGATGAGGGTGGATTAGAAAAGGAAGGAGGAGGAGTAGAAGGAGAAGGTGTAGAAGACGAGGAAGAAGGAGAGGAGGAGGAGATGAAGAAGGAAGAGTAGAAGAAGAGGAAGAAAGAGGATTAAAAGAAGAAGGTGGGCAGCAGGAGAAGGAGAAAAAGAAGAAGGATGATGATGATAATAATATAACAATAATAATGGTAGTAGATCAAAGATGGCTATAATGAACCGAGGAAACCGTGGAAGCTGATGGTGACATTCATGTGCCGGTCGTTATCTGAACGCTGGGAACAAAGACCAGGTAACTAACTTGAGGGGCTCAAAACAAACCAGAAAAAAGTATCTCAGAATAACCAGAATATTATCAGATACTGGACGAAAAAGAAGCAATCTAAAATCAGGTAAGAAAATATGCCTGATACCTATAGTGAATCGATCTTGGTTAATTTTAGGTTGGATAACATCAGTAATCAATGACTTGACATACCAGGAAATGCATGTTGATGAATAAATAAAATGTTCTATTCCCAACGTAAGCACTATAGACTACGAAGTATTAATACCCAAAGACTTATAAGCCGTTCAAAAATCAACAGAAGCGAGATTATCTGAAGAATTAGTTTTACATACCCCGTGTGTTCAAGAAAATAAGACTGAATAAAATACTGGAATGGTTAACTCTGTAACACACACACACACATATATATATATATATATACACACACACAAACAGTTTTATGGATATGAGTTTGTAACCTTAAGTTTCTCGACTTTGCGATCATCTGCTAAAATCTATGTTAGCTCTATCACAGATATAGAGCAATTTACGCTAAATACTGCATATATATACACACACACACATATATATATATATATATATATATATATACATACATATACATATATATATATATATATATATATATATATATATATATATATATATATATATATATATATATGCGAAACGTGATTATGAACATGATTGTCAAGATTGTAATATCCTCAATCACTGACATGAAAATAATGATATTTATTTACTAGATGAAAATAAATATATTATTTTAAAAGTGTTTTTGCTTGATCGTTTAATTTTGTATAAATCAAATAATTTTCGACTTATTAAATGAGCGAGCGAATACACAACATTACTGTGTTGTGGGAAATTATCAAGAAATAATTGATTATGTTCGTTATGTTTCGAAAATAATTACAGCGAGGATATCAAACCAGGAAGCAAATATGCGGTTTTCACAAAAATCCTTAGTGTTAATTTGCAGAAACATACAACCAATTATGAGTAAATGTACCCAACCAAATATTATTCAAAGAAATAAAGAATACTAGGAAAAAGGGAAATATGAAAACGTGTAGAATAATGAAAATATTGTAAACAAAAAATTACAGTTAATCTATTTATCTACAAGTATGTATGTATGCATGCATATTTGTTTTGGGTAAGACGATAAACTACATCAGACAGAAAGGCCTCTGATCAGGAAGTTTGAGCAGCGTGGAAATATCTCTTAATTGCTGCTGTTCCCAGGTCCACCCTGACCCGGTAGGTAGCACCTGTTAGGGTCCCAGCTATAGATAAATAGTGACCCTCCCTTAAACTGGAGTCAGAAAACTACGAAAGTTTGAATGATGTAAGACCCATAGCAGAGGGGCATAGCCATGATCAGGCTGGTGTTTGATGGAGCGATTAAACCACTGTAAGAAATATCCTGCTTAGCCTTAGTCAAGGCAGACATCTAGAAAGACTACTCTGATATAACACTTGCGGCTTTTGATGGTAGCCGGTGATGTCGACTTGCTCTTCTTTTTGGTAAATAGCGTATTTTGTTTAGAGAGTGGAACTGGATCTGTGCACTACCTTTGTCCACTACAAAAGAGTCATGCACAGATGTTTCTTAATATCTTGAGAACTTTTCTGCACTTTATTTACATTATTGGGACTATTGTCCTCATCTTTGTCGCCATATTTATTACAACGTTTTGGCCGTTGTAAGCTCCGGCCTTCTTCATATGGTTGGAATGTCGAAATGAACCCTTTATTTCGCTCACTGGGGTAGACTGTTCTAGTTATTATAAACCTGATGTCTCTGCAAAAAATTCGTAAACTTAAGGAATTAGCACATATGTTAGCCCACAAACATCTCTTGCGCCGACTAAGCATAGAAATGAATACATAATGGGAACCAGTAATAAGGAGTGCCAGAGAAAAGCGATAATAACAACAAAAGTTGCAATAAGAGCTCTGGTGAAAACATGGAATGATAACAGCAAAAATTTCAATATGAGCACTGGTAAAAATAGTTTATAACATTAGGTTTATTTCATATATAGAAATTCATACCCAGATGTCCTCAAGGACACATGGCACAGTGGATAAAGACGTTGGTTAGATCCAGTGACAAGACCCAAAGAGTGTGAGTTCAATACCCGGTTAAGGCAGTGGAGAAATTTCAGAGGAGTATTAACAAAAGATAACTGATAACTGACATCCATAAAAACGTAGAACAGTCTACCCCAGTGAGCGAGATAAAGTTCGACATTCCAACGGCCGAAACGTTGTAATAAATTTGGCGAAGAAGATGAGGACAACAGTCCCAATAATGTACATAATACCTTATCTCAGAAATATAGACAGATACTTTTTTTGCACTTGCCATCTTTTTGTAGAATTATGGCTGGTAGTATCCTAAAAAGGTAACTTGGATTACAATGAACGTATTTAATACAATCGAAGTCAATGTTGATAAGATCTGCACTAGTTGCTAAGGACCTCCAAAGATATGATATGAATGCTGTGGCTCTTTCGGAAAC
>CAHIKZ030002054.1:100000-120000 GCA_903632075.3 Acanthosepion pharaonis | reverse complement strand
AACGAGGAGATTTGAAAATATTCTGCAAGTTCAGGAAGGTATTGGTAATGATTATATAACGGTTGTGTGTAAAGAGGTTGGTTCCGACCATTGTAAGTGAGTTATAAGTAAAATGTATTTACAGCATGTTTGGAAAATGATTTGGAATTTATTTAATTAAGTCTCTCTAAACGAAAAAGAAAAAGAAATCCTTTGCAACTTAAGAAAGGGTGATGGGTCGTTTTAATTTTATATATTTTATCAACAATTTGTCGTTTATTTGAAACATTTTCTTTTGACAAAAAATTATTTAAAGATATCGCTCTATGGATTACGTTTTGAGCACTTTCTAAATCTACAGAAATTAGCTGATATACTTTATTTCTTAATTGATTTTCACAGGAAGTAATATATATATATATATATATATATATATATATATATATATATATATATATATATATATATATATATTACATGTACACTTTATTATATACGAGTGAACGTGTAAATAGGAAAAGTATATGGTTGTTCTTATATGAACAATCTTAGATATATTTGCTTCGTAATTGTTAAAAATAGGTGGTTCATGTCCTTTTCTTTTAAAAAAATCATTCGGGAACCAGCAACAGAACAATTCACGACTGGAAGTTTTATATCAGAGATATACATAAAAAAGACCGATTCAGAAAATAAAAAAAAAATTGCAATTACATGTATAGCACTCTAACGCTGAAGTGGCCGTGTCAGGTTCGGCTGGCCTGAGTTCGCTTAAGAATCAAACAAAGAAATTGGAGACAAGAGGAAAGGATGCCTGGGAAGACAAAGGGGAAAAATCGATTTGTCTGGTAAAATTAAAGAAAAAAAGAAACAGAATCAAATACATGCAAGTTCATGTGATAGGAAGAAACACTCAATACGAGGCGAAATATATATATGCATATATATAAACACACACATATATATGTGTGTGTGTAGGTGTATAATATATATATATATGTATATGCATGTATGTACATATATATATATATATGTATATATATATAAGTAAATGCGTAGTGTATATATGCATATACATACGCTTAGTTATATATGTACGCGTACCTGCATATATATATATATATATATATATATATATATATATATATATATATATATATATATATATATATATGTATTTTTATGTCTCTTGTGGCCTCTTAACATTCATTTATGGGCGTGCAGCAGTCGAGTCGTTAACATTGTCTCATTTTTCTGTTTTTTTTCTTTTTTCAAGAAAAAAATTATTTAAGTTTTTCGGTGTGCTAATATATCTAAAGGCAAGCAGTAGTCACACAAACGTGAATGTAGAATGTTTGCCGCGCTGTGATTGGCCATTGGTTCGTCGGACAGGGCCCCCGATAATATGACGAAGTTCCCAATTGTTTTAGCACAATGGTGATTTACGCCAGTGTTGTCTCTGTCAAATACCTGCGCGCACGCGCACATATATAAATATGTATATTTAACCTCATGTGTCTGGGTTAATTTGCTTTCTACTTTTGACGTCATAAAGGATGATTTTCATGTCGAATCAAAGCTTTACAAACTCTCAGAATTTTGTAATGAGTGTTTCTCTTCCGTCTTTTCATTGTTTTTTTCTTTATCTTTATCCCAGCTGAATTTTGTTTTGCCCGCAAGCGCAATATCTTCCCTGTGTCGGAGGACGATAACACTTGCTATATCAGAATCTCTATTATCGCTTTTATATTCCAGATATAATAATTCAACCTAAATTCTTTAACGCAACAAAAGCGTAAGATCAAGGCTTATTTAATAATAATTAGCATGAAGACACCGTAAATATGATGGAATAATTTAATCATGCTTGTGCAATTCTTACCAGAACCATATTATCTATGAACTTGTTCTAAGACAAATATTGTAGATATTTCTACACGCCGAAAATGTAGCAGTATGATTTAGCTGAGGTTTTGTTAAATTGATAACAGAGGGCCCTGTCGTAAAAATGGATACCGGACATTTACCTTCGACTGATTATTATTAATAAGTGAAGCCAATTATAAAGTACAGAAAACGACAGAGAGAAAGACACTGAATAGAGATAAATTACTTTTTTAGATGAAGATGACAAGACAAAGAAAATTCTTATCTACAAAAATGGCCATCTAACGAAAAGTCACACAGAAGGGACGGGACGGGTCTCGCAGAATGGGCAGAACAGACAACGCATCCCTCGACTCACCGACGCCTTAACTCTACTCCGCACGTCTATAGCAGTAGTTTACAGCCAAATAATAAAATTCCGGTTTACTGCTAGAAATTTTTTTGTTGTTCACTCGTGGGTAACGATCTGGCCGAAGGGTAATTTTTAAGGCACAAGCGTTTGATTTGAAGAAACTGCACCCTATCAATGGTGTCTAGTCTGAACTGCAACGGCATTCTTCAATTCAACAACGCCAGCTGTGAGAAAGCGACCGAATTTCTTTTTATGTGCCATGTCCTTTCAGGACGTATGCGATCATGGCTCTCTACCTTTATCCCTTGCAGCTCTCAACAAATTCCCTCCATCTGCTTTCTCCTCTAGATCACGCTCTGTTATGCACTTGCTTAAGCCCGCCAGGTATGTCACGCATTGTTTTCCCTTTACTCTTTTCACTCTATTCGACTCGTGAGTATCAGATTCTCCAGGCCCTCCTTGCTCATTATGTGTCCCAGAAACTTCAGCTGCATCTACCTGATGTTAAGTACTTCTCCTTGTTTTCAATCGCTCTAAAAGCTCCACGTTGCTCACACGATCGCCCGATGATATCCTTGGCATCCTTCTGTAGAACCAAGTTTCCGTCGCCTCGAGTTTCTTCTTCATCTTTGAGGAAATCGTCCAACATTCGCTGCCGCAGAGAAGGACATATGTCACGCAACAGAACAGTATTCTTTTCATTTTTGACCAAAGAATTCCTCCTGTGTCGCAATACCCTGTCCAGATTTTGGAATGTGATCTTGCCCATCTCAATACGTCTACAGATCACAGTGTCGTACTTACCGTGCTCGGTCAACACGCTTTCCAGATATTTAAAATTTCGCGTCTACTTGGTGTTCCCGACCTGCAAATCGAGTTTCGGGCACATCCTCTTACTGATGACCATGCATTCTGTCTTCTTGTAGTTTATGCTGAGTCCTTCCTTCTCACTCTCTGTCGCTACCTTTTGTATGAGCTTTTGTAATTTCTTTACCGTGTCCGCTATCATTTCTGTATCATCTGCGTATCTTATGTTGTTAACATTGTGGCCGTCAATGCTAAATCCCGGTGGGGTTTCCAATTCTTTCAGAATTGCCTCGCTGTATAGGCTGAACCGGTCGGATGAGGAAACACATCCTTGCTTTACGCCCCACTCTATTTTTGTATATCCACTGAACTCGTTCCCTATGTGTATGAATGCTGTTTGATGTCACTATATCTTCTTGATTATTCTGATATCTTTCCCTAATATATAAAGGTAACTGAGCATTCCATCAGATCCTTGTGGCGTACTTTGTCGAAGGCCTTTGCGTAGTCTATGAATCATAGGTACACGTCCATCTGCATCTGTATCCTTCTTTCTGATAAAATTCTGAGTCATCAACGAACCCGCATGGTTCTTGTCCTATCTCTGGCATAATTCTGCTGCGCATTCGATTCTTAAGAATACGGATGATGAAATTCGTTACATGGCTCATTAGGATTATTGTTTGGTGGAGTTGGCATTCGTTGGCGCCTGGTTTCTTAGGCATAGTTATGAAGATAGATCAGCTCAGGTCCTCGGGTATTTCCTCGCTGTTGTAGATTTCATTTGTTAGTTCGGTGATCTTGTTTAAGCAAAAGTAATCTAAGGCTGTTAGAATTTCCGTTATAATTCCGTCTGGCCCAGGTACCTTGTTTCTGTTCAATTTGTCCAGTGTGGCCATTCTTTCGTTTTTCAGAATTCCCAGTTCTGTATATTGCTGGTTGTTCCCTCCCCCTTTGAAAGAGTTCTCCAATATATACGCTCGAACGTTGAAGAATTTTTTCCTTTTCTAATATGAGCGTTCCATCCTTTGATTTTAAGCAGCCTGTTGACGAGCAGGTCTTCCGTACTTTTGTCTTATTTTTTTTGTGCATATCTCTTTTGTTGATACTACTCAATCTTTCTATTTCTGCACATTTTTTGTTTAGATATTCTTCTTTAGCTTGCCTGCATTTGGTACTTATTTCATTGTGTAATTTTCTGCACTCCATTCCGTATCTAGGCAAGTTTTTCTGTCGCCTTTCCATCATGTCGATAATCTTATCAGTCATCCATTCGCTTTTCATCTTCGTCCTGTCTCCTTTGGGATGATATCGTCTGCTGATGTCATTATAGCGTCTCTTAGTGCGTCCCATTTTGAGTTTTCACCGTGTGCCTCGTATCTTCTCTTCAAATTCTGGATATAATTTTTCTTTTAGATTAGGATCGCCCAGGAGTTTGCTGCATTGCAGTTTGGGTGCTGCATTGGGCTTCTTCAAGCGACCGAATAAAAGAACCAAATCCCTGAGAAAGCGATCGACGAAAAGGAAACATACAAAATCGCCAGTCGTTCCAAAACACAAAAGAAGACTAGAGAACAAAGACCGAAGAAGCACACAGATCGTAGTATTGATTGATTGAATGTTTTCTTATTTTGAGAAGAGGGGGGTTCACACCTTTCTTAATTTATTTGCGCGTACATGAATCTAACGATCCCGACTGAAATTCGAACTCAGTTCTCAAGTTTCGAATTCTACGTCGTTATACATTACACCTCCTGCAAATTCAAGCTTAATCATCTGGTATCGCCAGTCTTGGTATTGAACAGGCTTAACTTCAGTCATTGCACCAGGTTTTAAATTTGATATGCCCGTGAAATTACATGCCACACAAATCCTAGCAAAACTTACTTGAAACTAAAAGAAGACAATGGACTCCATCAGACAGAAATGTAAATCAACTACCAAAAGAAAACTCCTAGGTTATAACAGAAATTTAACCTAAAATAACCAGGGACACGACCCTGACTTGAGTAAAAGTTTCATGCCTTGAGCGATCTCCACATTGTTCAGGTATATATTATATAAAATTGTCCATATTTAGTGGGGTTAAGAGTGCACATTATCGTAGACAGAACGTTTGTGCATATATACATAAACATATATATATATATATATATATATATATATAATCTGTGGAGACATAAGAATAAAAACTGCAGGGTAAAGATTACAATTACAGTAGCTACAGCATCATCCTGTCTCAAAAGAATTTATTTCCATAAGCAAAATCCTATAAACTTCACTTCAAATGCCAACATTTACAACGGAAAAATATATAAAATGAGATGAAGAAATTATATAAAAGTAACTAAATGAAATATGCAAACTAAATAAACAGACTGGACGGTATCTTCCTTCCCCTAATTACATTAATCCACCAGTATATTCTCTGTAAAGACTGCAATAGCAGTAGCAACACATGGCCTGAAGATCAATTGAACTGTGAAACTGACAGTCACCATGAAGTGTTTCTTTCGTATATCTGCACTATCAATATCTAAAAAGATTCTATCTTCGATAGTAACTGTGCTTTTTATTTTTTTTTTTACTAATGTTTTCTTAATGCATGGCTCAAGGTCCACTCAAGGTAGAATGGTATTGAAGGCACATGCTGTGTTAGCGGTAGGAGTAAAGGATGGAATTTATGAGGATATGTGGGAAACATAACAGATAAGCCTACACTTGAAGTTGTTAAAACTATACTGATCGGGAAAGAATCTTTTTGGGATTACATTGCATGACAAGTTTGGGAAAGAGCTACCCGAGTGGAAGGTACTACTGACTAATGGAATAAGAAGGGAAATACGGGAGTAGGAATGGTGCTTGCAACGATCCGTCTGTGGGAACAGGATAATAAAGTGGAAAATAATTCATCACCCACAAAGCCTCGTAGATTATGATATCGCTATCAAGGCAACTCCAGCTCAGATATGAGAGAAATACTACGTTTTGCTTTGATTTAGCTCTTGTAAAGATAGAAAATAGCAGGAGGTTTAGACTATTACTGAGATGGTACGGGAAACGGAACATTTTCCAACACCTTTTGCGAAATATCCTACATAAGACATGTGCAAGGTTATAAATCCATATCTCGTCCACCAGCCATATACATATAGCAGGACGTAGAAGTATATAACAGGACAACAGATCAAGAGAAGCTGAAACCTCTGAATTCAAAAACTATTGAGAGTCGTTTGGGGATCTATAGCGGTAGTTTCTGCAGAAGCCTTCAGCATTAAAATCAAATCATATGCACGAACTAACTTGAGGTACCCTTATCCATTGAAATTGAAGAAATATATATATATATATATATATATATATATATATATATATATATATATATACACGTTTCATTAAATAATATAGACAAGTGTTGTCTATTTATTTTATGTAAAATTTTTCGTATCTTCTGATAAGTTTGATAACATTATCATTAACCGAAAAAAGAAATTCACAATATTTATCCATTATTTTTAATATAATCTAAGCTTTCGTGTTCAAGCCACTATCAAAGATGAATTACAAACATATCAAACAATATACGGACACGACAGTGATGATAGTCTGTCATTGTTTTGTTTATATGTTTGATCACTAAGAACGATGAACACGCGCATATAAGACGCTAGATTATATTAAAAAATAATGGATCTCATTTCATTCTCAATTCACTCTCGGTCATATGACGTCATGAGATACTTATCAGAAGATAATGAAAAAATTTTACATAAAATAAATAGACAACACTTGTCTATATTATTTAATGAAACGTGTATAAATGAAAATATGCTGCCTAAATACACACAATATATATATATATATATATATATATATATATATTCAAATGTAATGTCAATCGACATCTCCAGTTGCCTTGATCTATCTTCTGTCATTCTCCTCATCTTTTCCTCTATCACTCCAATCTGATCTTGCTCGAAATCTTCTGTAACCCCTTGCTTCTTAGTGGCTTCTCGCCTTGTTTTGGGTGAAACGCTTATAAAAACAGTGCTCGCTACATTGTAAAGCATAATATGATGTTTCGAAAGAGTAATGTCTTGATGGAGGTATTTTTAAACAACTAATTATATTATGCTTTTTGTTTTTTAAATAAATAATATATATATATATATATATATATATATATATATATATATATATATATATATCTTTTGAGTGCGGCTGTTAATAAAAAAAAACCCGATATAATAAAACAGAGCTATTAAGTATAGAATAATAAATAACGCTGAGAGAAAATTGATACAAACAAAATGAAGCAAATGTTCTAATTTGTGTATTACGTTTGATGCTTAGTAAATAATGTACTGTACAAACATTTAGAAACAAATTAGAAATGTTACGATTTGTGCAATGATGACATCAACACTGGTTGAAACAAACCCATTACACGATTAACAGACTTCAAGTAGCTCTAAGTTTATCACTTAACAATCAGCTCGTATATATATATATATATATATATATATATATATATATATATATATATATATATATATATATACTGCTATCTAAATTAAATTTCAAATCCCTGATTCCGAGACAAGTTCAGTCCAGGGTTGAAGAAAGCTGGAGCAAGGCTACGCCGGTTTGAAATAGGCTATACCGACATGAGATAATTTTGGATTTTTTGCTGTATAATATATATTCTCTGTTGTAATAAATATAATGACCTCTTTTTGTGGACCAGTTTTAATATTTGATATTACTAATTTCCGCCTGAATTATATACCAACGAATCTATTAACCATGCTATATATATATATATATATATATATATATATATATATGAAGCTTTAGGAATTTAATTGACCGAAATCGGCTGATCTCATAAATATATATATTTTTGTGTGTATTTCTGTGTGAATTTTTAGGAGCAATTGTTTTATGGTACATTGATGAAAGGGATAATTTTACATATCACTGAGAGAAGTTGGGTAAGTGTTGCCTGTACTAAAGTTTGTGGTGAAGATATTGAATTTAATGTCTTTTTCTAGGGGGATGTGCGTATTTCTGGCAAGAACATTCTTTGTTGCATCCCCTTTTACTCAGTAAATATCCTAGAAATTTCAACTGTCTCTTCTGATGTTCAGTATTAGTTTCAATTTTTGTATCCATTTTTCCTAAAACTTTGTCGTTGCTGGGGTATTCTCTCAGTGGTATCTCAGTATCCTCCTGTAGAGCCATATTTCTGCTACCTTTCTTCTGTACATCCGTGATGAGATCTTCCATCATTCACTGCCATGCAGGAGCACTGATATTACGTAACAAAACAGTACTGTTCCTTTTTTTTAAAATTACAACCAATCTGTGTTAATGATCAAAACTTAATATTGTTTACATTTGAATAATTAGCTGAAAAAAAGCTACGGGCTTATTGTTGTAGCCTATGATGTAGGCATATATTTTATCGTGGCTTATATATTTCGTTCTGAAGAACAACATTTCTGCTGCTTCAAGTCTGTTAGTCTGAAGAGATTGTCCAGCATTCACTGCTCTATAGGAAGATAGTTATCATATGTGATATTTCAGTATTTTTTCTTTGTTTCTAAAATATGTATTTAAAAAAAAAAGAAATTTAAAAAAAACGTTTTCTTGAATTTTTGACCAAAATGAAAAAAAAATCTCTGAAATTGGAATTTACTAGCATAGGAGTCAAATCCCTGGTTCGTTTAAGATTACATTCTTTTGCCAGTGTGACATCTATAAAGCAATTTCAAAATCACAGAGATCGAACATTGCTGCGGTAATCGAATGATTTCGAATAAGTACGTCCTTTTGCGAGACAACTTGAAATGATGAAATCTCATCGACCATCATTTTCTTTCACTCTACATTCAAATAATGGAAGTAGGAGCTTTCAATTCCAGAAGACGTGTTTTTAATTTTCTACTGCTCCTAAAAAAGAAAAAAAAAAAGAAAGACAAAAGATCAGAACTCATTCCATGACTTTTGAGATATTAGTTTTGGTACCGTGATTGACCCATCAAACTCTTTAATGCAACTGTAATTAGAAGTATTATTTCGTGCACGTAGTTTGGCAATCAATCATATACTTCTGAATCAATCAGTATAAAAACGTTAATCGAATCTCGTATCTTTCGCATTCCGTGTAATACAACCATTACTTACTTAATGACTTAAATGTTTAAAGAACCCGTAAAACATTCCACACAGAGCGTATTATACGTTGTACGAAAATTTGATATAAAGTGTTTCTCCTTCTTCACAAATAACATGAATGCGCTGAAGAGTAATGCCTACATACATGCATATATATATATATATATATATATATATATATATATATATATATATATATATATATGTATGTATATAGGCTCAAGAAAAATTAATTTCAGTTGAGCTCTCTTGGGAGGAAGTGGGGTTTTGTAAACAGTGACTATTATGGTTGATATAGCGAAACTCGTCGGCAAAAGCGTGTATTTATCTAAAAATAAATACGCTACAATTCACCTTCATCCTTGCCGTGCGTCGACTGCTAAGTGGTAGAATCTTCGACAATTTAGTCGGGTTTCGATCCTTGCTAGAGGCAACCGGACGTCTAGCCACACTGAAGAGCTGTGAAACAGCGAAACAGTCTGTCTGTAGATGACATTATATATATATATATATATATATATATATATATATATATATATATATATATATATATATATGAGTATCCAGTAAAAATAATGTTTAAGTAATTTAAGTTGTTGGGTTGAAATATTTCCTTAATAAAAAGGCCGCGTAACCGCTGATAAAAAAAATGAATTAATGTAAAGAAAATGAAGAAAATTTTCTAATTTGTTTATTATGTTTGATGATTAGTAAATTATGTATTGTACAAACATTTAGAAACAAATTAGAAATGTTACGAATTGTGCAATGATGACATTAACGCCGGTTAAAACAAACCCATTACACGCTTAATAAACCTGAAATTGCTCTAAGGTCAAGTTTATCACTGAACAATCAACTCGTACTTTTGCTATGGCCAGGAAATGTTTTTATTTATTCTCATAGGCACTCAAAAGTGTCTCAAGGTTGAGATGAATGTGGAGACACGAAGTCCCAGTTCCCCGTGTGACAAATATCCAACATTACCCTATAGATTTATGCTGGGATATGTCTTGCACTCCGCGAGGGTTAAAAGGGAGATGTACCAGGAAGCATTTCCGACTGCCAAATGCAGAAGTACCTGGCCTCACACCAAGGTGAAACTCTCAAACACAGGAAGGGATTTAAGAAACTGTGGGCCGTAACCGATCTATTAGTTGAAAATAAATAGGATCTATTGGAGCTGAAGTGGAATGTTACATACGATATATTCAACTATCTTGTTATCCATTAGTCATTGCATGTTTTATTGAACGGCATCTTCAGTTCATTAGGCAGTTCCCTCTGCACTTCGGCATTGTGCGATGCCTGCAGTGCCAGGTAACCTATCTAAACCTCTTCCGATGAAGAGGTATTGTCAGAAAGACGCCCACTTTGCACCTGGGACTTAATTGGGAATTTGTTCGCCCCTCTTTGGTATAAAGGCCTAGCAGTTTTACTTTCCTATTTCCCCGTTGTGGTTCTTATTATCTGAATATCATTTAGAGATATGCAGCCGGCATAATGTATCGTTTTCTGTTCAGTTCATAAGCCCGAATCTCAATGTATTGTTTCTCGGACATATCTGTTTGTAGAAGTAAATTTATTTTTTGACCGAAAGCACAATATAATGGTCGGATACTTTTTTCCGAACGCACCTGTCTTTTAGGTGAGAAGGGTACTCAGTTCCTGTAGTAGAGAAATTCTCAGAGACATTGTATTTATTCCACACACACCGGCACCATCTGCAAATTATACTGCCATAACATTAAGCGGACATTAGTTATAATTTCTGGGCGAAATCACATAAAATGGCGCTTCCACAAGTCTTTGTACACGGTCAGCACACTCAAAAATTTGTTCACGATAACTAGTGACTTTGTTCCAGCAGCATCATCGATGGGTCCCGAATAGGTCAGTCTACACAATATCACTTACAAAGCTTGAATCAATCCTTGGTATATGATCACTTCCCCCAACCAAAATAATCAAGAAGATGCGCCCATGAAAAATTTATCATGGCGAGAATCGAACTCAGTTCTGAAAGCGAACATATTAACCACACCGCGAAAGAGTACTAAACTACAGGGCAAAAAACACACACACACATATATATATATATATATATATATATATATATATATATATATATATATATATATATATATATATATATATATATATATATATATATATATGCTTTGGACCGGTCTCCAAATTTTGATTTTATAAGGAAAAGATATGCCTGACGATGAATAAAGGATTATTCGAAAGTACTTGCATTTTAAAAATATAAACTGGAAACAACTGACAACATTTTTATAAATGAGGATCACATCATTCTATGGATTAAGAGTATTTTAATGCATACATTTTACACTACTAGCGATGGATGTCGCCAATAATAGCATTAATATTGCTGATTGATTCTATGCGTGATTATTTCTTTGTATATATATATATATATATATATATATATATATATATGCTTTGGACCGGACTCGGTAGACATTAAAGAAAATGAAGTACACCTCTCACAACATATCTGTTCATATGTAACTAAAAACAATGTTTAACCATTATCCAGTTGTTAATCTTATTTCTTCTGTATAAATAAATGCGGATGTCAATTATTCAACTTTTATCCTAGAGGTTGTAGCCCAATTTATCATACCATTTTCAATCAGGCTAATGCCGGAAGCAAATTAAAAACAAATTAGGGCCGAATCTGGATCCGGTATTCTGAAAGTTTGGATTTCCAATTTTTTCTTACGGCGCTTGTTTTCGGCGACGTTTTTAGTTGATTTTTTGCGAGGAAATGTTTGTACAGTAGCAATTTTTATAACGTTCGAAATAGTTCAAATGAACTGCGAAATTCACCTCTGAAATAAAAATAATTATTTGAACGGAAATTAACTTTCTAAGTAAATCAAATTGATTTTTTTAAATTATTGGCGGCAGGAGGATTATCGTTGAACTTTATAAAATAAAGTTAAATATTAAAGCAATACTTAAATGCAACGAAAAATTTTGAATTTTTCTGCAGTCTAATGTTGCTTAGCGCATACGGCAGCAGTGTGCCTCTCTCAGAAGACCATATTTCAATCAAAAGAGCCAAAGCTGCAGCGAGGAAAATAAAGTCCCGTGCACATGAAAAACCCAGACCAAACGGCAGCAAGGTAAGCTTCCAATTCTGAGAATATGCAATGATTTAGGGACTCTCAAACTCCTCAAGAAACCGAAGGCTCAATCTCATGCTAGGTTATAATAATTGTATAAATAAATGCCTTATGTATATGCCTTGTGTTGCAACCATTCTGTTCGTCTATTGGCATTCGGCAGTAAGCATCGGCAAGGCAAAAGAAGAAAAAAAGAAATTATGTGAAATTTAAATACGCATCCATTTTATCACGGGAAAACAATTTATATATTACAGACCCCCGTAATGAAACGTAATAAAATTAAAATGTACTTAAATCAATTATTATTCAATCATCTAGGTTAAAGTTTAATAGCTGAGATGTATTGGTAGTCAAAATGTTAGCCATTTTTCCTCGAGTAAATTATACGACGAACAGTACAAACTTAAACTTTTAGTGCTGTAGGAAAATGAAATAAAATCGATGAATAATAATAATAATAATAATAATAATAATAATAATAATTATCATATATATATTAAAAAAATAGAGGTTGTGTGTGTGTGTGTGTGTGTGTGTATGTGTGTGTGTGTGTGTGTGTATGTGTGTGTGTGTGTATGTACGTTTATATATTGGATCGGATTTCCTACATTTTTAACCGATTTCAACAAAACTTCACAGGACTACATAAGATTACACTGCGGTGGTTCTAACAGTGCCAAAAATTGGAAGAAACACAATTGTTTTTGCACGAAATCAATATAAAAACACGATTAAGAGGCACCGCGAAAATGAAAGGGGGACAACTCATATCGAGTTATACTTATTATAAAACCCAGGCTGTTTGTTTGTGTGTATGTGTGTGTGTGTTTTCGTTTATATATGGGATCGGATTTCCTACATTTTTCAACCGATGTAAACAAAACTTCACTTTTTTTTAGTAGGTTGTGTTTCTTATTGTCTTGCACACTTTTTTCTTTATTTTTACATTCATTCCATTTACAAGGCAATAGTTTATAATAAAATTCTATTCAATCGGTAGACTCATAACGATTGAAAAGAATGTTTTGTTTGAGTTTGGGTTTGACCAATTCGTAAAAAAAAAAAAAAATAATTAAGACATGCGTGTCCGTCAACCTTAAACAATAATCTTTGTCAATTTTATTTTTCAGTCTTTATGATGGTCGATACTTGATCTATCCCTTACTGTTACATCCCCGGGCAAAACAGAAAGAAATGCACTTTTACATGATGCTAAAAGTAAAGGAAGCGGAAATATGATTACTCCGCTTTAATCAAGCCCAAATGGTCGACGTTGGTTAGGTCTGTAAGATGACAAACATTTCTCTTCCTGATCTTCTTTCTCTTTTTATATTGAAGTTGTAGAATCACGTGGTAATTACGTTAGTTTCCCCGGTCCGCTGACGACTCAATTTTCTTTTAACTTAACAATGCATGGCGTTCGGATGTATCTACGTCCAGCTATGAATTCAATCAAACTTTCTTTGGTTGTTCCAACTCTGCACAAGGCAGACCTGAGATCGACAATTAATTCGATGCTTGTACTTACCCTAACTCCTGGAAGAAAATGAACAAATGACATTAACACCTTTGCTTCACCACTGTTTATACATAAACAGAGAATACATGGTCCATAGTAAAATCCCAAGTTAATGCATGATTCTTTCTTAATTGTTTATCATATGAAAACATGAACACAACATCAATATACATAAACACGCAGTTTTTAAATAATAATAATAATAAATAAATAAATAAATAAAAAAAGACTGAAATGTTTTTTTTCCATGATGCTAAGACTAAAGGAACCGGAAATATGATTGACTCCAAGTTGAAGAATCACGTTGTAATTATGTTAATTTCCCTGGTTCACAGGTGACTGAAGTTTCTTTTATCTTATGTTGCATTTCATTGTGTTCTTCAAACGTTTCGGTAGACACCGGTAATTACACCGCTCACTCTAGCAGTAGGTTTGAAGCTAGCGTCCAGCTCCCAGACAAAAATAAACAGAGTCGTAACTTAATACGAACCTCTATAGCAGTGCACGTCACCACGGTCCCAGTTGCACTGCCAGCCAATGTCCCAGACAGTTTTTATTGATCAAAAACATGGCCAACGCACAAATCATCGCCGTTGGCTTCGTTCTCAATCGGAGTACTCAGCTCGACCAATCAGCATGCAGACTGCCACTAGACAAATCGTGCCAAGCAGCATAAAACCAACAAATGTCGGAGAATGTACTTTTCTCGGACCACACCATGCAATTGACGAAATGAAAAACTGTCTAACTTAGGTTTATGCACATATCCATCATAAAACAGCAGCCCGACAAGCAAAACATCTTGGACGCTTCGACTCCGCTAAGTGAGAATGTTTATCGTCATATTTTACCAGCGAATGGCATTTGGATATATCTACAGAAACTTCCAGCTGTGAATAAATCAAAATTTCTTTAGTAGTTCCAACTCTGCGCATGGTTGACTTGAGCCTGATCATTAATACGATGTTTACACTTACGCATAGGCAAAAATAAAACGGGTACAATGAAGCGACATTGACACTACATTTTATATATAAACAGAGAATACACTGACTGTAGGAGAAACCCTCGTCATTGTTCGGTTTTCTTAATTGTTTATCATATGAGAACACGAACCGAACTACAATGTAAACAAACACATAGCGTTTTTAAATTACTTAGAGTCAAGGCTCAATCGTAGTTTATCTTCTGTATACTTAAAATCTTTCATCCTAATTCTTTTACGCCCGTAGAGATAAAACGCCTAATTCAATAATCTTTTATCTTGAGTTTTCTGGTCATTCTTGTTTTTGTTTATTATTGGTTAATTCATTTTCTGTGGTTTATCAATCTATTTCAGGTTATTGAAAACCAGAAAATATTTTTAGATTTTAAATATTTAAGGTGTATAATAATGACTAAGTTATAAATGTCATACTTAATTAACCCATAGCTTGGAGGCAGAAGAGGTGGCTTCATACCTTTCCGAAAGTTATTGGCGCGTAAGATATATATATATATATATATATATATATATATATTTGAATTGATATATATATATATATATATATATGAAGAAATATAGTCTTAAGGTGTGCTATATTTATGGAATAAAGTGCTCGATATCAGAGATAGAGCGTGTGTAAATATAAAAGTGAACATAAAGTCAACACTTAGAACCTACAGTCTGTTTCATGTTATATGCAATCGTCAGGCGTGAGGATTGCATATATGAAACAGTGTAAATTCCATGATATATATATATATATATATATATATATATATATATATATATATATATATATATAAATAATGCATTGATGTGGAGTTTGTGACCCAGGGTTTCACGTGTACTTGAATAGTCAACAATAAAACTGATATTGAGCTCTTTCCAATAAGTACCGCGCATATATAATATATAAATAATATAAATAAAAAATAAACACACAAACATATATATATATATATATATATATATATATATATATATATATATATATATATATATATATATAACCAACTGGAATTGGAACTAGGTTCTCCGATTACAAGTTTCGAGTTATCCATTACATAACCCGCACATCCAAGATAAGAGCAGCTGGTGTTCCCAAACGGTAAATCTGGTTGCCTTTAGTATAAAGCAAATAAAAAAATAAACAGACAATGAAAACGACTCCAAATGGATGTAGGTAATGATGATGATGATGATGATGATGATGGTGATGCCAGATTACTTACATTGGAGGGTTTCATCTGGATCTGCCTTTTGTTACTTTTACATTTTTTATATTTTATGTATGTTTCCAATCTTAACCCTGAGCATTTTATGCTCCAGTGTTAAGTCATAGAGAATTACATTCACGAAATCCAATTTTGTTTTCTTTCCTACAGTGTTTTCGTAGCATTTACTATGTTCAGTGTATTAACAGGGAATTCCTATTAAACCTAAGTGCCCGGTTCATCACGTTGTGTGAATTGAGAATCTTTAATTAGTAATCCCCATGGAACTGTGCGCAAAATTATGTAAAGTGTTATATTTCAGAAAATCAATATATCATTTCTACAATGTCTCAACAAATATCACAAGCGAGGAGCCAAGAGCAAATACAACGCCAGACAGAAAACTAACACAAAAGAAAATTACCAGAGAACGACTTCGTTAAAAACCTTAGTAACAAATATAAAAAAAAATAGCAAATAAAAAATTAAAATTAAATAGACGGATAAATATACGTGAGTTGCTCTCAAAATTGATTGAATGTTAACAATAACAAAGTCACACAGAGCAACAATTAGATTTACTTGGAGTAGAAGCGTGATTCTGTTGAAATTAAATGAAATCGTCAATTAGTTTTGGGGCCCTTAACCCCTTGAAGTAGCGAAGAACTAGACGATAAATCAATGATGCTATTATCAATACCAAACGACTGTGCATCCAAACATTCAATTATACACACACAGACACAGACACAGACACACACACACACACACACACACACACACACACGTATTTTCTCTCACACACACACACACACACACTATATATATATATATATATATATATATATATATATATATATATATATATATATATATATATATAGTTAAATTCCCAGATCAATTCTGTGGACAAGACAGACAGATAGGTAAAAAATGACAATTGGAAAAAAATTCCTTAGATTTTGCCCATTGTTTCAATTTTAAATTATTTTTTTAATGTTACTAAAACAACAAAAAAAATTTTCGATTTCATTTTGCCTTGAAAAGTTGAAAGACGAAACGCGTCAGCAAAAATTTAATTTTTTTTTATCGTTGCCATTTTATACACACACACACACACACACACACACACACACACACACACACACACAGCATGAAACAGACTGTCGCCTCTAAGTGTTGACTTCTATGTTCATATTTGTATATATATATATATATATATATATATATATATATATATATATATATATATATATGCATGCATGCACGTCGTCGAGCCTTTGTTAAGACCTGAAAGCCATGCCACGTGTTGACCCAAGCCTTGGGTGTGAAATTGGGTTAACATAATCCTCGAATACAATGGTCAACTGGTGGTTCGTATATAATCCAGGTGAATCCTATTAATACAATATTAAAACGGTTTTAATTTTTTTAATTAAACAGATCAACGTATTTCATACAATAGGAATAAAGATTACATGAGGTTAATATATATACATACACACATACACACATATATATATATATATGTATATATACCCCCCCACATATATATATATATGTATATAATATCTTCTGATCTTTAAGATTATATCGTCTATTTTGTGTGTATGTCACCACAAAATGTATCCTTTCCGGTTACATCTTTTAATGTATTGGACATCTGACAACAGTTTTTTTCTCTTAAAAACCGAAAAAACTTACCTCTTTAAAACTTCTCTCTGTTAAATTATAATCCCCCCTTCATGTTTAGACATTCCTGTTCTTCCGCTGTTCTTCTCTCGTCTGTTACCCCTCTCTATAGCTTTCATTTACTCTAACATTCGTCCCACACTCTCATACATACATTGTCACTAAATTTTAGTTTTTATTCCTGGAGTTGTTTTTTTTTTTCTGTTTTCCTTTTTGAATTTGTAGGTCTGATGAATTGGATCTTATTTACGATTCCAATGGAATAAATTATGACCATGGAATATTAGTGTTTAAGCCTTTTTATTATATCATTCTAGACATTGAGTTCAAAGTAAAGTAAAAAAAAAAAAATTCGCTTGAAGATGGAACAGAGCTTACTTTAACTCAATTTAATTCAAATAATTATATTGAAGTTTTCGGCTCTTGTTTTGAAACATGAGTCCTCTTATGTCGCGAATTGGAATCATATTTTAAATAATAATTATATATATATATATATATATATATATATATATATATATATATATATATATATATATATAAATAAATATATTTTAAACCATTATTTACAGTGCTTTAAAATGTTATATTAATTATAATTTATAGCACATTATACATGGCAATGTTAGATTTAAAATTTTAGGGAATAAATTAAATATTTTATTTATATTATATGCAATTTAATTATAGGTATATAATTTTAAAGTATATATTTTTCAATATTCAAATTTTATTTTATTTTAATGTGCAAATAAGGTAGCATCTACAAAAATCAGCTATTTCATTACGTTGATTTATTAAATCTTTATTTTTAAATAATATATAACATTTCATTTAGACTTAGAAGAAATCCGTCATTTAATGAGCTACACGTTGTCGTTTTTTATCACTAGCATGAAGAGCAAATAAAGGGATCATCCAAGATGATAAAATACATGTTTCGTATATAATTTGCATGGTCGGAAGCGTCTGGTACATTACAAACGTTGGCTTCTGTGCGTGCGAGAGTCAATTTGAATAAACAACGGATAAACTTTCTACATGACAGTAGTGTAGAGGCAGTGCCTGCCTAAGCACCATTGCTCACATTGCAGTTGTTCCTTCGCAGATAAATATCATGGTATTAAACAGTTTTATCGCAACCTCCTGGTGCATCTACATAGAAACAGGAATGATTTGGCACCTCACTTCTCCTCTTCTTATCTAAATCACATCTTTAGCAACCAGTCTCTGTTCGTCAGTAAGTGATGCAATGACTTTGTGATCGAGATATTCATCATAGTCAAGCTGCGGTACACCAATAAGTTCAGGCAGGCCAATTGTTAAACAATTAATGCTATTCTCTATCAGAATCGCATCAATTAAATGCACTGCCATGTTTTCTGCATGATCTCCATTAAAGACTTGGTGCATGAAATCTTCAATCATGGATTCCTGGTGAGTGGCACATTTGCAAGATTCATATATGTGCACGAGGCAGCAAACCTAACACGCATCTCTAAGGGCATGCAACAGGCAGCAGATTCTAGCGATGCGTGTACCAGTGTGTCATCCTTTGAAAGAAGACCGCATCTCAGGCATGTTTTCTTAAATGTTGGCAAGGTTTCTCCTTCGACAATGTACATTCTTTTGTTTATCGATATAGGCATGTGTTTGGATGTGTTAGTGGTGGTTGGCGTTTTTGTTTATATATCTGGGGTTGTTGTTTGATTTTTTGTAAGGTTTATATGTGTTGTTTTTTTAAGTTATATCTAGGAAATTTACTATTTCAGATTTGATTTTATGTCTCATGTGAATCCTAGTGTGTTGGCGGTTTCTATGATTAGTCCTTTTATTTTTTTTCCGTGCTTCTCTCCTTACAGTTTCTTAGGATTATTAGTCCGTCCTCTCTGTGCTGGCCCATATTTTTTGTTAATATTGTTGATGGTATGTATGCCTATGAATTCGCGTATCAATGCACTGTCATAAAAATTTGTTACTTCATAGTTGTAATCGTCATTGGCATTGTTGTTTTTAATAGTGTTGCATTTTTTCAATCATATCTTCTTCTTATGTTATGGTATAGACCTTCCACAGTGTTTGATTTTTGTTTACGTCTTCGTCTGGGATGCTTATATATTGTTTTGCTAGGTCTAGGGCATTATTCAAAGTGTGTCCGTTGATGAATGGTTACAAGTCGTTTAAGACCAGTTGTAGAAAGGAGCGTTCTTTGTTGTTGTTTCTG
>CAHIKZ030002054.1:50000-95000 GCA_903632075.3 Acanthosepion pharaonis | reverse complement strand
TTTGATTTACTAAGGAATCCTTTTTAAAAGGATTAAACCTTGTTAAGTAATGGGTGTTCCATTAACTTAGAGCAATTTTAAATGTGAAATAAGTTTAAGCGCCTAATATGTTTTTTTTTTCCTTTTTCTTTCAGATTTAACAACTTAAGTCTTTGGCAATTTCAACGAAGGAAAGCAATTTATTCTTTAGCATTCCCAGATATATATTTCTGCAATTTTGCTGAATATACATGATAAATGAAACGTTCGTGGTATTTTCCTTTTTGCATAATTTACAGGACAATTTATCAATCGCACCCTGATGTATAAATTAAGACCCATATATATATATATATATATATATATATATATATATATATATATATATATATATATATATATATATATATATATATATATATATATATATATATATATATATATATATATATATATATATATATATATATATATATATATATATATATATATATATATATATATATATATATATATATATATATATATATATATATATATATATATATATTCAATATTTTTTTTTTTTTTTCAACATCATCACTTTTAAGACACAGAATATGTTGAAACAAAATGGCTATTTTGTAGTGATTTTATAACATACTTATGTTATAATTTTTTAAAAAATAATTATATATATATATATATATATATATATATATATATATATAAAGGGTGTTCCAATAACTTGGACCTATTTTAATATGTATTAAGTTTAAGGGTCTAATGATTTTTTTTATTTCAAATTTGGCGCACATTTGAGCGATATTATTTTTCACACATAATTGCCATGACTTAAATAACATGATCCGATAGAGAAATAATACATTTTCACTAATAACACTGATTTATTAAATGCTGACTTTGACCCGTCTTAATGAAACATCTTTATTCTTTTGGGATGATGATTTTATGTATCATTGCAATTTCTTTATTTCTAAATCATACGGTAGGAATTATGACATATGTGTCTAAGAAAGATAGGTGTGATTTTAAAATCCTATGAATGTAGTTTTTTGTTATTCTTAGAGATTCAATCTCCGATAGGGTAAGTGTTACTGCTAACAGCGTTGATCTTCTACAGATAAGTTGAATTTAGTGCAGTGTTTTCAGTAATTTAGTTGAGATTTGACAAACACTTATATGAGGAAATTTATAAAAATACATATTAAGGCATTTATATAACAATGGCCTTTATTTCACTGTGGATAATATTCTTCATAGCTATTACATCTTGCTCGTATATTTGGCGCATCTGATCACGATAAAATAAATTGGTCTGGTTCCAACTGTGTTCAGCAGTTTTATAAGGGCTGCTAATCATCATTAAAAAACTTAATTTGTTCTTTGACGAGATAAATTGGAAAGCCATTATTGATTAGTCCCTGTTTAATGTTACTTATTGTTCATGTTTGTTGAAAATTATTTTCGAAGAAGAGATTAATTTGGCTCTATTAATTAATTCTTTTGCGTCGGGTAATTTATATCAATTGGAAGATACATTTGTGAAGCTAACAAGACTATTGTGAGTACTGGAATTTTTTAATTTTTACATTTTTACCCAAAATGAAGACATTATCAATGTATCTCATTTATAAGGCTGGTCAATTATTTAGTTGAATATATTATTTTTTATTTGGGCCATAGAATTAAGATATAAAAATTATATTAAAAAATAAAATAAATATTCGAATATAATTCTGGTTTAAATTTCATATACAAGGTAAATATTAAATATAAAAAAATCACTTACCTCGATGTATTCATTGACACTTATAGTCGTAATTGTATTACTTATTTTTCACAGAAACATGCAAAATTGCAAACAAAATGTCAGTGCCTGTGTGAATAACAAAATAAAAAAGATTGAAAAAAATAATTACACATTTATGAAGCTATCTATATTATGTCAAAAATATCCTATTTCAACAAAATCATTTATGATATTGGAATAGGCATTCAAACTGCGTTTAAACTTGCAGAATATACGCTATGTAACGGTCACGTTAAACGTCAGCATTTCCAAAGATGCCCAGAATAAATAAAAATAATCTAAGACACCTGTGATAATAAAAGAAACCAGAATTAAATATTGAATATCATAGCAAAAATGTTTACTTTTACAAAGAATATGAATTTCATAATTTATTCTTTATTTGGTGATGCTTGAAACTCCAGGAAAAAAAGAAGGAACATTTGGGTATTTAAAAAGAATGAAAACTTGGAACATTAAAATAACGAATAATTGGAAAGTTAACAAAACTGAACCCATTGAATAACACATGAACGAAATTTGGAACAGTAAGTAGAACGAACGTTAGGAACTTTAACAAGAACGAATATTTGCAAACTTAAAAAATAAAGGAAAATTTCGAATATAAACAAGAACAAATACTTGCTACAGTAAAAAAAAAACGAACACTTGGGACATTAACGAGAAAAAAAAATATTTCAAACAATGAAAGGAACAAATCTTTGGAATTTTACCTAGAAATAACATTTGGAACTTTTAAAAAATGAACTATTGGAACCATAAGCAGAATTAAAATTTAGTACCTTAATAAGACAGAACGTTTCGAATCTTAATACGAAGGAACAAATGAAAAATAACGAAAGATCTAACACTTGAAACGTTAAAAAGAACGAACGTTTGGATCCATATTAACAAAGAACAGTTGGAATATAAACAAGAACTAACATTTAAAAGCGTAACCGCGTAGGACCTTTAAGAGAACGACCTTATGGAATCTTAACAAAAATTCAAATATTTAACAAGAACGATGGACTGAAATATAATAAGGACGAATAATTGGAAAGTTTACAAGAACGAACATCCGAAATCGTGCGAAGAACAAAAAATGAATCTTTAAAAACTAACATGGAACCTTGAAAAGAAGGCAAAAACTTGTAAGATTGACAAGAAAGAACACGTTCAAGAATCAATATTTTAAACATTAACAAGTACTAAATATTTGGAAATTTAACAATTACGCACATTTAAAAACTTTAAAAAGGGAACATTTGGAAACTTAAGAGGAATGAGAATGAACACTTGAAAATTTAATAAGAACAAAAACTTGCGATTTTAACCAGATCGAAAACTTGCAACTTGTGCAATAACGAACACTTAGAACTTTAACACGAACGAATACTTATCACCTTATCATAAACGAACATTTAAAACCCAACCAACAATAAACACTCTGAACATTAACAATGACGAACAACTGGAATATTAATAAAGATAATCATTTGGCGTCTTAGCATAAACGAACACTTATATTAAGCATTAAGAAACTTCACGTGAACAAACATTGAAAAATTACTAGGAACCTACATTTGCAACATTAAGAAAATCGAACAGTTGTAAATGCAACAAGAACTACTACGTGGTATATTAAAAAAAAAACACACACACACTTATATAATAAGGAAGAACACATGCAACCTTAACAAGAAAGTATACTGTGAAATTAAGCAAGAATGAACAATTGGAACCTGAACAAGATCGAAGATTGGAACATGATAAAAAAGAAAGATTTGCAATTTCTCAAAGAACATATACTTGAAAACTTAAGGAGGAACATTTGGATGTTTAATAAGAATGAAAACTTGCAACTTTAACAAGAGCAAAACACTTGGAATCCTAACAAGAACCAACAATTGGAATCTTCCCAAGAATGAACTCTTGGAAACATAACATGAACAAAACCGAACCACGAACAATTCCTTTCTATCATAAACACAAAAGCTATTATTCAACAAGTAAAATATATTAAAACAGAATGTATGTCATTTTTGCTTGTAAAACAATAAAAAAAAACAACTTTTAAATTAATCTTTCTCTTTCCCTACTGATCTTTTTTCCCCTGTAATTCTACCAAACTCACATTCGTCAGTTTAAGTGCATAATATTTGTGAATTCCTGTCTGTATAGGGTGTATAGAATTAGTATCCAAACGGGCGAATCATAAGACCAGAGCCAACATTTGCTATTTCCAATTTTTTAACGCAATAAAATTTATTTAGTTCAGTATTGCGGAGTTTGTTGAATGATTGCTTTACATGCAATATACTCTTTAGACTAATTCTTCATATTTAATACACGTATCATTGAAAAAGGTTTGTACAAGAAAATAAAACAATTCTCTAATTTCTAATGACATCATCTACAAATTCGAAGGCTCCTACTTTACTTCCTATAATATTAGTACATGAGGATTAATCTACATAACCAGGTGACTTCTAAGACCCGTGGTTTTTTTGTTCATGAGAAAATATATAGAAAAATGGCTTCTATAACACTGCCCTAAAATTAGAAAATAAACATTAACTTTATGACCCATTGCACTGTCGTCAAAAAAACAAAAATCGTTTTGTCGACATCATTTTTTTTTTTTTAATTAGCTAAATACAAGCATAAATATAATAACTTTTATAATCCATAAAAAAATAATTTAAATAAAAAAATAAATTTAAAGTCTCCATAGACATATGCAAACCTCCAGACACATAAACCAGACTAAAATTATATCTTCCGTTTCAAATTTAGAAACCCCCACCTTTCCCTGACTTGACATCTATGAAAGTAACTCTATACTGACACTTATTATTAAGACCCAACACAAGCCTACCCAATTTAAACAATTCGCCCCAGCTGTTACCATGGAAATTTTGATTTCAATTATTAAAACACGTAAATTTCTGAAAGTTATTCCAAAAAAAATTTCGCTTGAAGATGGAACAGAGCCTACATTAACTCAATTTAATTTAAATAATTATATTGAAGATTTCGGCTCTTGTTTTGAAACATGAGATCTCTTATGTCGCGAGTTGGAATCATATTTTTAAATAAATAATTATATATATATATATATATATAATATATATATATATATACGTTTGTTCAGAGGGATTGGTCAATGGTTTTATTAACTGTGTAATTTAAATTTATAAACATAACATACACACAAAAATAATATATATATATATATATATATATATAAAAAAAAAACAGTCTATCTGTGGCTGAAAATATAAAATTAATAATAATAATAATAATAATAATAATATATATATATATATATATATATATATATATATATATATATATATATATATATATATATACAGGAAAAAATTCTTTGGGACAAATTTCACTACAAATATATACGTATATTTTTTTGTCGATTAATTTTACTGATCGAATTTTCTAATTTACAGATACTGATTCTCAGACAATGAGGAAGTTACATCAGAAATGCTTTGACGTTCGTTCCATACGAAATATAGAAGAAATATGGTTCATGCTTTCGTATTTTAGCTGTCTAATATACTATGATGCTTATGCTGCTTACTGATGTGTTGTTTCGTGGTCCGATAGATCGCAGGTGGGTCTTCATGATAGTGTAGGTGTGGTATATCCTATGTTAGACATCTACTCATAAACGATACCGAAATACTAATAAAATTAAATTGTAAAACCAAATTCATGATGTATGAAAAATTAATGAAAAAAACAAAAACAGCGGTCAATAAAAATAAATCAAAACCAAAAGTATTTCTAATACTTTTCTTCCGAAAAATCTTGATAAAATTTCTCACAGAATTTCCTCCTCATCGAAGAAATATTATTCGTCATTTGTAAAAGGCGATCATTAAAATTATTCGATACAAAATGTCTGTCGCTCTTAATAATAATAATAATGCTACAGAGAGAGGTAGGTGAACTGAGACGGATGAAAAAAATGAATATACCCATACACATAACAAGGTAACGACATATGTGCACTGGAAGATGTACAAGATGAACAAATTCGAAACCACTGGGAAATGGTATGAGTATCATCCAGAAACAGTTACGGAAAATAACGATGTAACTATCCTCGAGAGCATGCCAATTCAAACTGAAAGGAAATAAAAGCCTGGTATTATCATAAAAGGCAAGAAATTCAGGAAGTGCATGCTTACCGACATAGCAGTACCATGTGAGAGAAACAACTCCATGAATATTATCAAGAAATTGTCCAAATACAAGGATCTGGAGATTGAGATCCACGAGATGTGGTGAATGAATATTGAGACTGTGCCAATAATAATTGGAGTTCTGGGCCTTGTGGGAAAAAGAATGAACAATTTTACAAAGACTGACCCAGGTAATACCAACATACAGGTTGCCTAGAAGGTCTCCCTACGAGGAACATCTAAGAAAATGGGTATCAGTTAAATGTTCTAAGGACCATAATTTGTATCCGGCTCTACAGGATACAAAACAGGAAACATAACACACGGAAATATTATTATTATTATTATTATTATTATTATTATTAATAATAATAATAAGAAGAATAATAATAATGTTTCTTGACAGGATGTTACTGTTAACATTTCCCAGAGGTTTAGGGAAGATGTTCAGGCAACTGAGCGGTCCTTCTCGCGGAATCTGGAAGCGGCAGTAATAAATAATAATAATAATAATAATAATAATAATAATGATTTTGAAACACACATATATATATATATATATTATACACACGCACATATATATATATATATATATATATTTCATTTGATACACGTTTCATTAAATAATATAAACAAGTGTTGTCTATTTATTTTATGTAAAATTTTTCGTATCTTCTGATAAGTTTGATAACATTATCATTAACCGAAAAAATCAAATTCACAATATTTATCCATTATTTTTTTTAATATAATCTAAGCTTTCGGCTTACTCAAGCCATTATCAAAGATGTAATTACAAACATATCAAACAATATACATGTATCATATATTGTTTTCCTCCTTTGTGCCGCGAATGCTTGAATTTCAACGTGTTACTGGATTGGCAACTCGTTTCTACCTTCTTACTTTTGAATCAGCTTGTTTCGACGTTTGTTCTATTCTAATAATTTCACACATCCCTCCTCTTGCTGTTTTTGATTCTTTGCCACCCTCCCACCTAAAATATTTAAAAATTTAAACGTAGCTGCAATTGTCATCATCTCTCTACTTATTCTATCATTGTCCTTTCTCTTCACTAATGTCTTCTAATTCACTTTCCCTCCAAGTGACAACCTGTGCCTTCGTGACATTATGGCCTTGCTTAAGTGAATTTTGATTAAAAAAAAAAATAAAAAATTTTAGACATTTCTAACCACATTTTTTTTATTAAAAATTTCAATCAATGATGTTTTGTGAATGAAAATATATTCAATATTCGATTAAAATATCTAAATGAACTAGATGGTTGCTATGAGGATGGCCCAAGTGGGAGGCAGCCGCAAAATGCAATGGCCTCGAAGATATGACGACATGCGAGAATACTATGTCTCCGACAGATAGACTTCATAAAATCTACCCAAAAAAAAATGACGACAGAGGTTTTGGTGGTAATTAATTTTTGGCTTGTCCTTCAGGACTTCATTGGACTAAATTCGTTATGATGGCACGACTTAGCATGCTCACAAAGGAGGTTTACTCGGTGTGAAGAATATTTAATTTTTTTAATAAGAAAACCTAATTCCTTTACAGACTTTTCTTTTTTCTTTCTATCACGTTTGCCTTTATATATATATATATATATATATATATATATATATATATATATAGAAAAAAATTAAAAAAAAAAAATAATGTTTTTTATGAAAGTATTTATTTATTTATATATACATACATTTGATATTTCAGATTGACCTCAATCTTTCTTCAGAAATAACTGTTACAAATAAATGAAAATTACTGTTTGTTTACAAGTAGCGTCCGTCGCGAGACGCGGACGTCACGTGAAATAGAACGCCACTGTGTTCGAAGATTCCTAACGTAAATCCAACTATAATAATATTTTAGATGTTGTTTAAAAAATAATAAAAAAATTTCACTATATCTAAAAAAATGTTTAAATATTGAAATATTTATAAAGATTTAAAATACCCAAGTATATTATTTTAATTTATTAATTATATATATATATATATATATATATATATATATTTAATTTATTAATGTATGTATATATATATATATATATATATATATATATATATATATATATATATATATATATATATATGTATGTATGTTTATTTATATATATATATATATATATATATATATATATATATATATATATATATATATATATATATATATATATATATATATATACAAAAATCATTAAAAAAACGACAGACAAGATACTACGGTTGAGCTTTTTTATTTAATTTTTCGTGTGTTCTGACAAGAGAAAAAATCTAGACAAAGGTGTGTAAGAACTGTCCAGACGTCTTACGTTAATTTAATCTGATCACAGCGCCATCAGAACACATTTAAACACACACTCAGATTTACGCGACACTATTAGGAACATACTAGTAGAAAACACAAATATATTAACTGCATCCACTTGCAAAAAAAATATAAAAAATAATGGAAGCTCTAATAATAAAAAAAGAAAAGCCAACTTTTAACAATATTAACTATGAACAAAGCCACAATGTGCTAACCGTATTCATAAAAAAAAAAACATCACTAATTTGAGGTGAACATACACAGAACATACACAAAACTAAGCTGATAATCGAATCATCTTTGATAATGGCTAAAATTATATTTTTCCAAAAATTCGGAAATATAAGAACATTCGGACAGTTCTTACACCTTTTGTCCAGAAAAGAAAAATCTTGTCAGAACACAAGAAAAATTAAATAAAAAAAATTTCCGTAAGACCTTGTCTGTCGTTTTAAAAAACATGCATAAAATAAGGATTGCTGCCTAAATATACAACTATATATATATATATATATATATAATATATATATATATATATATATATATATATATATATATATATATATATATATATATATATATATTATATATATATATATATATATATATATATATATATATATATATGTATATATATATATATATATATATATATTTAAAAAGAAAGAAAATACATACATAGATTTGTAATTACGTATATCTATATATATATGCATGTGTGTATATATATATATTAATATATATACATGTATATATGTGCATGTGTATATAATTACAAATCTGCTTACGTATTTTGCGGTTTTTGCACTATACTTATTTCAATAACCACTGTACTAAAGAGAGAATTCCAAATTATACCTCTTTTTGCCCGTCAGATTTAGGTGATCAATTTCCTTTTTATATAACAAGTTGCCATAATTTTGCCTATTAATTGATTTGTTTTATTCTTAATCAAATCAAATGTGCATCGCTATTCGTTTTTTTTTTCTCTTACACAATGATGGAAAATAGAGAAAACACATGAAAAATAGCATCAAAGTGGCTTCTTTGAAAAGCATAATTGCCCAACACTGGCGGTTAGAATTCCTTGAAAAGTTACTAATTTCGTACTCAGAAGCCACATGCTTTAGTTTCAATGTCTGTGCGGAAGTAACTAATATATAGATACGTGTCTGTGGCGAGAACCTTTGTTAAATGTTAGTAAGTATACAAACACTCGCATGATTGCCCACTGACTTGAAAACACATGCATAAATAATAAATAAAATTAATAACAAAGGACATACAGAAATACACACACAGACACACACACGCATATATCTATATATAAAATAAAAATAATAACAAAACACATGAAGAAATATATATATATATATATATATATATATATATTTATGCTTTTTTTATTATTTAAAAAATAAAAAACAATATTTATTATTTATTATTATATATATTAATTTGATTTATTTATAATATATACATACATATATATATATATATATATAAATATATATATATATATATATATATAATGTTTTATGTGTTTGTTAGTTTGCTCGTTAAACAAACTGATATATATATATATATATATATATATATATATATATATATATATATATATATATATATATATAATAATATATACATTCGTTCACCTCATGAGATGTCTAATTATACATCGCAGGCAGTGCTATTTCGTTTTATCACAGCTCCTCAGTGCGAAACAGACATCCGAATGCCTAAAATCAGGAAAGAAATCCGACAAGATTAGAGTTCACCGAAGTTTCTACATCTAAGAAAAACAGGTAATTCTAACGTATATATATATATATATATATATATATATATATATATATATATATATATATATTTATTTATGTGCGCGTGTGTGTGTGCGTGTATATATATATATATATATATATACATATACAAGTGTACATATATATATATATATATATATATATATATATATATATATATATATAATATTACGTATATATTTCTTCTTCTTCTTTGTTCTTTTATATCGGAGATGTTTTATAACCGCAACGATTCACTGTTTAGTATATATACCATATATATATATATATATATATATATATATATATATATATATATATATATAAAAAAAGACGAAACACTAATATTCCATGGTCATAATTTATTCCATTGGAATCATAAATACGATCCTATTCATCAGACCTACAAATTCAAAAAGAATTTATTATATCCTTACTCTGTCCTAGACATTGAGTTCTACCTGGATTCTTCCTCTTGGAATTTTTTTTCTAAAAATATACACGTATCGGTATTTATATATTTTGCATATGTATGTATATTTTCCACTAATATTATCTCTATCTCTCTCTCTATATATATATATATATCTATCTATCTATCTATCTATCTATCTATCTATCTATATATATATATATATATATATATATATATATATATATATATATACACACATCATTGGTATATATTGCGCTATACGATGAGTATTGTGTAACGCAGTCTGACGGAGCCAAATCCTCTCCACTCTGGTTGAAATTCAAACTTTATCTCCGTCACGACGGTTTGCTAACTACAGCTATATTGTCTGATATCTACATACCCATGACAGAGTTAGATTTATTCCAGATTATAACGGTATAATCACAGCTGAATCTAATGAACTCGACTTCTATGCCTCAATTCGAACCCCTATCGACTACTCCACCGTGTCTTCTTACGATATTTAGATCTTTTTATATAGATTTATTCAGTCTCACATATATTTCGTTTCACTGCATTTCGCTATCTTTTAGTTAGCTTCATGATTCCGATCTCCCAGAATCAGGCATCTTCCGTGGCGGGAAACTGGTCTATTTGTTTTTACAGGCTTCTAGAGAATTGAGAATTTTCAATTAAGAGAATCTTTGAGGGATTGAATTAAATGGTAATCTGATGTTGCCAGGTCAGCTGTAAACGGTGATTATAGCAAGAAACCGTAGGTATGCTTTATCTAATACACCTGGGAATGCAAAACGATGTAAGTTTTGCACTTGTCTTGTGTTTCTGATTGGCAAATTCCGTGGGCTATTTCCTCACGTATTGCCCTTGTTCGGTCCAAATGAGAGCAGTTCTTAATTCAACGTCAAATTCCTCAGAAAGAGTCCGTACCACACAACGCCTTTTCAATCCCACCAGAAGCACATCACCTTCTTTGGAGGCAAAGAACATTTGGCGATGTTAAAGATGGCTGATTTCACCTCCACAAAACATTTTCCATCGCCTGGAGAGGTATCACCGTGTTTAAGTTCATTAGAAACAAAGAAATTAGTGCGTAATAGTTATATTCAGATAGAGATAAAATTACTGTATAATTTTTTCACAAATCAGAATGGGATTTAAAGTGATAAAAAATGTGGTTCTACAGAAGTAACTTAACATTACCAAGGTTTGTTTGTTTGTTTTGATTTACGGCATATCAACCTCTATGTTTTTTTTAATGCCGACAGCATTTTTTTTTCCTGGTAATATTTTGTTTTGTCAAAAATCTATTTCTAGTAATATTTTTTCATCAAAAATATATAGTAATATTATTTTCAAAAACGTATTGCTGGTAATAATTTGTTACAATGTATTTCTCGTAATAAAACATTTTTACACTTTTATAATGTTTTTACCTCAGTTTCGGGGTTTATTATTTGCCCATAGATGGGACCCTAACAGGTGCTACCACCCCGGGTTAGGGTAGACCTGGGAACACCAGCAATTAAGAGGTGGTTACACGCCCCTCAAAACCTCCTGATCAGAGGCCTTGATGTTGGACGTCGTTTATCGTCTTACCCTGGACGCGGATGTAGTTTATACATTACCAAGTACTGAAATTATGAGCAACGAATTTTGTTTTAAAGAAAATTGCACTGAAAAGTACGCTTATAATTACAATCCCATAAGGAAGATCGTCGGCTCTGTAAGTGTAATACTCAAAAGCATTGTGGAAAACAGCTGATAAAACTATCTAAAGATTTGCGTGTAATGATAATAAGAGAAAATATTATTTTAGCTACAACTGATAAGAAGCTGAAGAGATATGAAACATCAACGAAAAGGAGCGGAATAGGGAAAAGATAGGGTCCTTAGAACTTCAGTCTCTGAAAAGTAATTTCCCGTTTTTTACATAGACCTAACCAAATCACTGCAAAGTAGATTTCATTATATACTTATCGTATATAGATGAACAACTTTCAACGGTGCTTATAAACAGACAAACGAACATCATCAATAAAAAAAAAAATACTATATCGCAGAAAGAATTTTAAGGTGTTATTATATATATTGACTGTCTACAAAACAATAGATCTTCTTCTGTATAACGTGTTCTTTCAATACGCGGGCGATCATGGCTCAACAGAATTTCCTATCCTTTCTGGCACTTAGCAATTTTTCTCTATTCACTATCTCTTTTAATCCCTGACCTGCTAACCAATCACACAATCTCGTTAAGTAGGTTATACGATATTATCCTTTGTCCCTCTTGGCTTTATTATATTATGTGAGTGTCAAATTTTTCAAGCACTTTTTCCTTATTATGTGTCCGATGACATTCAACTGCCTCCTTCTGATGTTAAGAATAAGTATCCTTCTTCATTACTCCCGTGCACAGTCCATTGTTTAGAGACACATTTCTATTTGCTCAAGTCTCTTGTTCGCCTGTCTAGTGATTGTCCAACACTGATTTCTATATAGGAGGATAAAATTAAAATGCATTTGACTCCCTAGAAAATTTCACTCAGTAAGATGAAATGGTTTTAGGAAGAAAATTATATAATGGCTATTGGGAATATCTGCGATAACAGCGTTGGAAACAATCGACCAGAAAAAAAAAAAAAAAATACAATTAAAGCTGGGAAATAGATTGATGTAACTGTGTATCAGTCAGCTTAAATCAATTAACAGGTGTTTTTTTCAATAACTTGAAAATTAACTCAAAAAGTTTGTGCGTGAATATAAATGGAGGCTATTTCAAAACCTAACGATTTGCTGACGACATTTTACTAATTCAGGAATTATCTTATGAATTATTTTTTTAAGCATTTCACCCCAAACAAGGAGGGAGTGCCACTATTACGCAAGGTATTACGGAGTGTGGGAACAAAAGTAAAGGGGTTTGATAGAGGAAATGATGACGAGAAGGACGGGGAATTACATGAAGGCATCTGAAGATGCCGATTGATATTCTATTTGAGGATTATTGTAATTGAGGATTATAGCTATCAGTGAAGCAAGTAAGAGTAAGGGACGTTCACAGACGGGAAGTGCGAGGCATAAAGCTATTGGAATCGAAAGGCGGCTCCATTTACCCGTTTCGACAGGGAAAGGGTGGGACTGACATGCCAAACTAGTAATACGCTTAAATTCATGCAGTTTGGGAACTAGCGAATGTAGTTACCGTGAAAGTATTTGTGGAAAAGACAAAGGGAAGTGACGACACGTCTGTGAGAGAGCAACTGTAGACGAGATGCCAGATCAGGGCCAATCACATTGCATATCCGTATCTATATAAAGGAAAATTTGAAGGTAGAAGAACTACTAGATTGGCGGCAAGTTCTCGTCATCTTAGATTTGAAATGGCGAGATGTAATCGTATCGAAACAGTTTCATCTCTCGCACTTTTCGCTTGTGGAACTAACATCCGGCTTCTTGCTTTGCATTCAATTGTGATCTTCAAATGCAATTTCAGTCATTAGCTTCTGTTTTATTAATTTCCCACCGCCATAATGTAGCTTTCCTGGGCTTTTTCAGTAGACATTTTCATTGTACTTTTTCTGATGAACTTTAATCTATGGGACCTAGACATTATGAATGTAAGCGCAGTACTAGATTTGCGGCAAGGTCCTATCAATTTACAGTTGCATTGGATAGATATAACAATAATTTCTATGCTAACGGTTTCTTTTCGTATATTTCTCGCATGTGGAACTCTTTTCCGGCTTCATACTTTCCGGCCGACTTTGTTAAAAAACATTAAATGCAGTATCAATCGTTATCTTCTGTCTTCTTAATTTCTATTGTTTTTTTTATTATTGAACTTGATGCTTTTCTTTTTCTTATATTCTATCACATTCAGTTAACCCTTGTGTATTTCCTGACTCCCTCGCAGCAAGTTTGATCTTCAAACGCTTGAATGCAATGTCAATCCTTAAATTCAGTCTTCTTAATTCTTGTTCTTTTATTGTTCTCTCTCCTTGATTGCGTTTTTTTCTCCTTCTTATATTTTCTCACACTCAATATACTCTTGTATATTAGTCGTTTTTATTGCCTTGCTTAAGTGAAATGCTTAAAAAAATCCTATTCTTTTAATGTTCTTTCGATTTAAACATCTCCTTTTCTTATATTCATTTACATTCAGTAATCACTTGCGTCTTATTGGCTTTATTGCCTTATATGGGCTGAAACTATTCAAATAATTATTTTTTTAAAAAAGTGAACAGAAATAAAATATTCAATTGGTAAGTTTCGACAATGTTTAGGCTTGAGTAAGTGCATTTATTAAAATTATTCATCTGAGAAATCGTTTTAATATAAAGATTTTTAAGAATTTTTTTTCCGATAGTAGTATTGGGTGTTCGGTCAATGTAAGCCAAAACTTTTCCTGGCTTATTTTAGCATCACCATTCTATGAATAGAGAAAGAAGAATGAGCAATTTAGGTAACGAATGAAATTCAATAAAAATGAAATAAAATGACGTATAACGATATGTATTATTGCCAATATACTTAACCATAATTCGTATAATGAATTTATGATGTGGGACTATTTATTTCCCTCGGTAACCGCAGTTTGCCACTAAGGTAATTAGTCAGGTAATTTGTATGCGAGCACGCACGGATATGTTCCAAATTCCGAATTCTTTAGAGGCAAAGTAGATGAGTCATTCATTGCCAAGTAATAAAGGTGTTTGTACGGGTTCATGTTATATTGTTGGTGGAAAACATCTGAAATGAACGTTGAGCGGCGAATTAAGTTCAAAATCTGTGTGGATATTAGATAAGCTACTACTGAGGCATTAGACTGAATATAGATGACTTTTTGCGAATATGCAATGAAAGAATAGAATTATTTTGTGGGAGGCAGACGGGTTAGGTAAGAACGACTAAATAACGCAAGAAGTGAACAGAACAAATTCAAATTTATTTATCTGGAATTGTTGAGAAACGCTCGCGTATCTATTCGGAATTAACCACTAGAACTGTGCGCCAAGAAGCAGACTCTATACATTGACAACGTCCATATGCGAATTCGCTTCTAAGATAGCCATTATGTAAGTAGACCTGCTACACTATCTACAATTTTAAAATAAATTAATTTGCTAACACAATTGTCATCATGCACCACGTGCCTTCTTCTATAAGCCGATTCCATTCAGGGCATACACTATCATGACTCTACACAGCGGCATATTCTTTGGGAAATTTCGTAGTTTTTCTACTTTTCTTAAGGTTTCCTCCTCTGCTGCACCCTCCATTTGTTATAAATTCATGACGGTCGTCTTCGAGTATAGAATCCAAAGGTTACCAGGGAATATTTCGGTGACAGTAGAAAAGTATAGTTCAGGTTAGCAGTGGATATCGCAGCAAAGTAGCAAAGTAGCAAAGTCTAGTTCTTTCTTCTGTCATCTTCGCCTGACAAGTTGGCACTGGTCATTCGGGTAGGTAAAACTAAAATGGCCGCCTTTATACACGACGGATACAATGTTCTGCGGCTTCTGATTGGTTAACATTTTATTGGTGGACTATAAAGGGAGTTAAGTCATTTTGACTCGCTCATTAGTCATATTCATATATATACACAAAAAACTGTAACACCATTCACAAAAGATTGCCAGGTACGTTGATCGCTGTCTTCATCACCTACTTTCTATTGCCATTATTATGCCTCATAATGTTTAAGTGTTCCAATTATTCTTTCATTATAAACCGCATAAATTATATCAGTATTTTTCTGATTCAGAGCATAATTTTTTTCTTGTTGCAATTTGGTAAATGCAGCGGTAATCCTTGCCTTCATTTCATATTTGGCGTTACAGCGAGTTTTGTTGGTCGCTCTCTCTCACTGCCCTAACAAACAATAATCAAAGATGTGCAGCTTGTGGAGTTAGGTGGCCTGAGGTAAGGAGAGATGTAGTTGCAGAAATTCCCTGACAGCATTGACTGGGTTCTCTTACTTGCGCAAATTGGTGTAGAGTCCTGTTACCAGACATAAGGTCTTCCAGCAGCCACCTTTTTGACAAAAGAGAGGGCTACCTCCTCAAAGAATTTCATACAGGCATCTGTGTTGAGTCTGAGGCCCCGTGGGAAGATAAATGGAAGCATAATGTCGCCATCACGAGTGATCAACACAAACACATTCGTAATCATCATTAGACCCATCTAAACTTTTCCATATCTTCTACACTATTCTCAGATTGACACGCAACCACTCTGAAATGTTCGTATTGGAGCTTCCGGTACGAATGCCAAACAGTACAGCATGCTGTTTCCAAATTTCTGACGAAGTGAATTGCGTCATTTTTTTTTCTAACAAACGGTACCCAACTGACTATACTATAATGTACAGGCGACAAAATCAAAAACAAAGAGCATAAGCGAAATTATAAATATACAATTACCACAATTTACCTACCGTACCCGCATATACTGTTTTTTTTTTCTGTTCTCATATAGATCGTTTTAATGAACGTCTTTTGCCAACGTTATTAACCATTCTACTTTCAGATTTTTAAAAAATATCTTTTTGCCAAGCCCGTAATATTTTCCTTAAATAAACTATGTCTAACATAGCACCATACCCGTTCTTATATCGGAGCGTTTCATTTTAGATATTTAATGCAGTTGTGATATTTCCTTACTGTCTTGTCGAAGAAATGAAACTTATGTAACAGTTTTGGGACCAGTGTTGAATTTGACAGGAATACATCTTGCTTTTTCACCTTTTTTACTTAATTCATTTCATTTCACGTATGTAGATGTTGTTCCAAATCGAAATTTTCTAAGAATAGCTACTTAAAACTAGAAAGGTGAAATTTTGTTACTGACGGTAGTAAAACCGCAACCCCCTTACACAAAAACAGATCAAAATATGTAACTGAGCGGGTAACCTGAACAGAAATTACTATCTACCGAAGTTAAACATGTGTTGGTTGAGAGACCTCTCATTTCTTCACCAATGATGCCGGGAGTCTTTTATTTCTAAGACCGGAGGCATTGTGTGAAACTTTTTTTTTTCTTCTTTCTTCTTTTTCACGGTTTAGATGTTAAATAGTGGGGCTTTCTGTCAAATCGTTTTACTTCAAAGCCTGGCGTATCCGTTCAGGGTTTGAGCAAACATAACTCTCCACAAGTTCCTGGGCTTTGTAGGTCGTAGTAATATTTGATACTGTGTCCACACACTTTGTTATTCCTTTTCTCTGTTTAGATATTAAAGATTTATAAATAATAAAGGGCAACATTTCTAAGCTGTCTTTTTTCATTAGGTGCCCTATAAATTTTTAGCGTGTTCATAGTGCAACATATAAGAGGCAGAATTTTTTGCATTTTCTCTTAAACCTCCTCGTTTCTCACATGTTAAGTCTGTGATACTCACAGCAACACCGAGTCACCACGTTTCTGTTGCCTCAAGTTACTTTTTCACCTGTCTAGAGATTGCCCAGCATTCACTGCTATATATGAGGACAGTTATTACATAACAGTTCAGTGATGGAAGTCATCAAGAGGTTTCTCAGATTAGTAATGCACATTGTTAATTCGAAATAAAGAAACGTTTGATGAACTCGTATGTGATATCAATACACCCATATGGTAGGAACAGTTTCCACAGAGATGAAAAGAAGACTTGAGATAACGGAAATGTTGTTCTACCAAATACTGCTGAGAATACAAAAGAAAGGATCATGTGAGCAAAGTAATAGTTTGTAAGGAAAATGGTAACAAAATGTTTAGTTTTCGTGAGAAAGAGAGTATAGACATTTCTGGAGACACAATAAAGAAGTCTTATCCGAAGATTCCCGTCTACTAGGGCGGCTAGATAATCCTCATTTCAGGCGCCTGCTCAGGAACATTTCCGTTTGTTCAGCACCCACAGATCCCACCTGTGGTTTATACTGCAACTATGCTGAGCTGGCCTTAGTTACAGTCTCTGGGAGAGCGCGCGTTATCTGGCGTTTTCAGCAATCTGAACCAGGCTAGCATGCTCAAATTTGTGACATCGTGCTAGCAAAATCACCATTTCTCTCTACCCAGGTTCACCTGCAAGGCTTGGGTCAAGACGTGATATTCTTTTCAGGGCATTCGAAAAATTATCGCTGCCTCCAGACTGAGAACACAAAGAGGTGACAAATCGACCATGTTGAGATTCGAAATCTGGTCTCACGATAAATAAAAAAAAAAACAAAAAAAAAACAACCTTCTAACTACTCGGCTACACCTCTTTAAAAAAAAACGAAGAAGTAAGTCTTGGAATTTTGACACTCACAGGACATATGAAAGGAGAAAAGGATTATGCGAAGAGAACAGGCCACCTACGCGATGAGCTTCTCTTAATTGATGTCATAACGTGATTTGGGAGTGATATTAATAAATCAAATATTGCGAAGCGCCTCGAAGGATGTTGTTAAAATCCATTATCGCCCACGTTCGCAAAGGACGAAGAACGTAGAAAGACATACCTCACCACCTTATTATTAAACATCCTTAGACTATCCTTGAACATTCCGGCGAGCTAATCTATATTATTACTACCGAGTTGAGTTCGATCCACGCTGTTGCTTCATATATTTAGTCTCGTGTCCAAACTGAACAAATCTTAATGAATAACGGAAATAATTCATGGGTTTATAGAATAGTAAATCTAATATCGAAAGAAACCGTTTCCATGGAGAAAACTTTCAACATTCTTTGACATGAGAATGGCTTTGAATGTGTTTGAAATCTATAAGATCTTTTCCTTAAATTGGACTCTAATTTAAGGATTCAACATGTTGAAACAACGGTACCGATACGATCATCAAAGGTAAGCAATGTTGAGCTTAGTCAGGTATCTAAATGAGTAACCGCTTGAAAATACAAAGTTCTCTAAGTTTGGATGTCGGGGTTGTGTAATGAATAATGGATAGGATTTATCAATTTGTTAATCAGAAAGCTGCGTTCCAATTCCAATTGGATTAGTATTATTTATTTACGTGCAAATATCTAAGGGAAAATTATGAATCCACCTCTTCTATCCCCAGCTATGGATTAATTAGTGAGACTTCTATCACTAAGCCATTATCATATAAATAAATAAAAAAATCTTAAAATCTAAAGATATTTCTAGCATTAATAATCTGCAAATGGTTGATAAACTGTAGACAATGAATCAGTCATTAAATCAGATTTTAATAAATGTTATAGCTCTTTCTAAAATTAATGGGGGTTTCTTTCTAAATTTTTTTATATTTTTATAATGAAGAAAGCTAAAAAAATGTTTATACTATTATTTTCTATTCTATTCACATTTCTGCTTTTGGAAGTGCCTAAGAAATGTAGATTTTTTGTACATCTTTTCCTTTGCGGTTTTGTATCACTATAAGTTCTATTGTAGAATCCGCGTCATTTAAGCTTTGTATTTTGTAGCCATTTTTAACGACTGATCTGAGACTATATATTTATAAAATAAGCTTTGGACCTTACTTATGACATATATATGTGTTTCTATATCGAACGAGTCAATTTAGATTATTGATGAAGATGATTAATAGGTTTAAAAAAATCAACATAAGCATAATGGGCATACCACGAAAAAGGAGTTTAACGATGGACTAACTCGGTTTAAACATCAAAGAAGAGCTTCTTTTGGATAAAATTGCTTGTTTTGCGTACAAGTTTGGTAAGCGGCCACAGTTAAAGAATGGCAACACAAAAAACACACCCTCACAAACATATAAAAATAGAAGGCAAAATTTTCTCGCAAGTTAGGAAATGCTTTCTGAATGATTTAACTGAAAGCGGCGGAAAATGCAAATGCATATTAGAACAGCGAATGGGGCCTTTTAAAAGATAAGGAAATTATTACGTAAGCTGAAACTTTCTTTAGAAACAAAGTAAAGTGTCTTGAACTAAGTTGTAATTTCATTCAGTACCGAGATGCTGGAAAATTTCATCAAAGACGAAAAGAAAAATTGTGATCAATATAAATGTTGCATAGCCACCTCATTCTGGGGAGGTCTTGGTTGACGGGTTCGATTTAATAACGTTGTATGTTGTCTCGTTTTTCTTCTCCACGCCGAGTGGCGAAATATTTTGGGAGCTCGGACATGAAAGATAACTTTAACAAAAGGGATTTTAAACTTATCAATTTTATTAAACATGTCGACGTGTACATTTTTAATTAGCTACGCGGTATTTCTATCCCCCTCAGTAGGGAGCAAGTTCGCCGAAACACGAAATAATCACGTTTACTATGTATGACATGTAAAACTTAACTCCCTGAAATCACATACAATCTCTCTAATATCCCCACGCTAGTTTTAACTAATCAAAAACGACTTCCTCTGTTGACCTCAAATGTCAAAATAAAGAAGGCAGAGGAAAATACATTATTACTTAATATTCCTTACCGAACCACAAAAAAATAATTTATGAATTTTATTTCAACTACATTGTATTTAACATAGAGACCGATCGAGAAATGTTTCGAGGAATATATTGGGAATATCATGGACAGAACATGTGAGAAAGAAAGAAGATTTAAGGAAGATATATAAACGTAAAAGAGAAATGATTGTATTAATCAGAAAGAGATAGCTGAAATTTTTTGAGCACAAAATGGATAGAGATCTTAACACTCATAGGACATTTAAAAAGAAACAGGGGGAAACCTATATAACAACCTCTGTTAAATGGATCTAGGATCAGAATTAGGGAAGTATAGTAAAAACAATCTTATACTGCTAAAGGATACACAAAAAAGGAAGTTGTGAAGGGCCATGATCACCCAAATTATAAATGGATACGGTGCATAAGAAAAGAAAGATTAATTTTAAATCCAGATTTATTTTCAATCTCGAAAGTCACCTCACTGTTTTGGGACTGATTAATGACCAGTGACAAGTGGTGATATTTTATACAAATAACGGACATAATGCAACAAATGAGGGAAAAAAAACCTGTGTGTAAGAAAGTATGATGGAATGTTTAAGAAAACAGTTATAAAAATATTATCGAAAATTCCTTGTTACACTCAGTAAAGAATGACAAAGTCAAGGACCAATTAAGCAAATATATTTTCCGCCTTTGCACACATTCTCTTATGTTCTTTTAGTAATGCAGAAATAAGAAAACAGACGGGAATTGTTACTTATTGTTCTTTGAAATATTTAAGAAAATAAGTCGTTTCTACCTTTTTCAGACATTATAAGATTACATCTATAAACCTAGTCCAATATACTACAGAATAAGTGGTTATTTAGATTTAGCGTTTAAAATCTGTCTAAAACTTCTGTATATGATCATAATTTCCTTTATAAGATTTCCTTTTCTATCTCTCTCTCTCTATATATATATATATATATATATGTATGTATGTATGTATGTATGTATATATGCTAGCTGTAGAGGATGTAACATTAAGAGTTAGAGCAATTATCGACCATCATAAAGACTGAAAAATAAAATTGACAAAGATTATTGTTTAAGGTTGACGGACACGTATGTCTTAATTAGTTTTTTTTTTACGAATTGATCAAACCCAAACTCAAACAAAACATTGTTTTCAATCGTTATGAGTCTACCGATTGAATAGAATTTTATTATAAACGTCTTTTAAATAGAATTTTTAAAGCATTCTGAATGTAAAAATAAAGAAAAAAGTGTGCAAGACAATAAGAAACACTAACTGCCCCCAAAAAAGTTTTGTTGAAATCGGTTGAAAAATGTAGGAAATCCGATCCCATATATAAATGAACACACACACATACACACACACACACAAACAAACAACCTGGGTTTTATAATAAGTATAACTCGGTATGAGTTGTACCCCTTTCATTCACGCGACAGCGATGCCTCTTAATCGTGTTTTCAAATTGATTTCATCCAAAAACAATTGTGCTTTTCCAATTTTTGGCGCTGTCAGAACTACCGATCCAATATATAAAAGAACAGACACACACACACACAACCTGGGTTTTATAATAATATATATATATATATATATATATATATATATATATATATATATATATATATATATATATACCCAAGTATATGATTGGTATATACGGAATGAATTCCAATAACTAACAAATACTATTCTTAAAAGAGTGCTCAATACAAAGTAGAGCAGATATAATTATTTATTTAAAAAAATTTATAGCATAAATATGTTATAAAATCACTACAAAAATAGCCATTTTGTTTCAACACTCTCAGTGTCTTATCAAGTGATGATGTTGAATGTAAAATAAATGGTTTTAAAAGTTTCGAATTAATTAACCATCATTCACAAGGGGAAAACGTTGTTACCAAAGCTAGATGGACCAATCAAAATACAAGTATAGGAAAATTCAAAAAGCTTGACAACGAAGTCATTTTATAATAGCTATTCAAATATTTAAAATATGGGTAGTATTAAAAAAGAATTTATTCTAATCAATAATTACTAGATTATCTGATAAAGTTTAATATTAAAATTAAAAACTGCTAATTTCAAGATCAAAATTTAATTGCTATTAAGTTTACTGAGGAGAAAAGAAGAAATATATATGTTATTCAATTTATTTCTTCATTGAAGTTACTTTAGCTAATTTTATATCCGGTCTTTTGACAATGTATCCATTTTAATCCTAAGAGTGTGTGAATGGGGTCCTAAACTCACGCGTAAAACAAAATGGATTTATAATATCTAAGCACCCAGACATATTTAAATATATATATACAAACACAAAAAAAGAGACGAGACAGAGAACATCACCACCATCGTATAAAAAAGGGGGGGTAAGGACGGGGGGAAGGGAAAAAAACCAACGCACACGTACATAAATACACTATTAAAAGTGAATATGTATATAAATTAAGATATAACTAAAAGATATATCAGTAAAATGAAAAGATGAACAAAGCCAAAAGAGAAAGAATCTTGCTTAGACGCAATAGTCATAACATTGCCGCTATGGAATCTTAACAAACTCAAAATCAGCACCCCGGATTTTTTCAAATATCTCCTTTTCTAAAATAAATACCTCTTTCCCATTAAATCAAAAAAAAATATTTAAATTCAAAATCTAATTTTTAAAATGTATAATACATATATCAATCTCGAACTTAATACAAATAATAATTACATTGTAACAAAATTCAACAACAATAAAATCATTTACACACTATCGTTTATTAAACATTAAATTGCATGACTCCCGTAATTTAGATTGACTTTCAATGAACCTGAAGTATATTTATAAGCTTTCTTAAATTTAAAGATTCTGTAAAGCTGAGGACATTTTTACTTCTGTTATGTGCTAAAAAATAAAAACCTTACATAGAGCTTGATAACATCCATCAAAAGTCGAAATGGCCGGTTATGGTTGCATTTTCACTTTATTCACGCGCGTGCCCACACACGTGCGCGCGCACACACACACACACACACACACATATATATATATATATATTATAAATTAATTGATTTAAAATATGTTTTTTTTCGCTACACAGTTCTAACCATGTTTCAAAAATGGAAGCTAAAAGCTCCTAATTTAATTTTGTAATTAAATTAAAGACATTAGTTCCATTTCATCCTCAAGCAAATTTTGGAGTAACTTTTAAAATTGCTGGGTTTTAAAGACTCAACAAATATCATAATTCACGTTCCCAAGGATACAGAGAAAACCACTTCAACCAGACAAGGGGTGTCTGCGTGTTCATTATCGCTGTTTTTTGTCGTATCAGTTATTAGTTACGTTTTGGTAGTGGGTAGGGATGTATTTTTCAATGAAATCTGACATCCGTTAAATGCATGTTGTCTGGATTTTTTAAAATTTTATTCTTAACGGCAAAAATTCTTACGGCATTTTTTCTATTTGTATATTTAAAAATTTTTGCGGGATGTTTAGGTTAGAATACGTTTTATTTAACTACGATTTGAAAAATATTTTAATTTTTAATTTTTAATATACTATATTTCTTTTAAGAACGATTAAATGTATTAGAATCCCTTTTAGTATGTAGAATTATTTTTTTTAATTATATTTAAATATTATTTAAGTAAAATTTATGACAATGACGGCAAAAATAGCTAATTAATTTCACTGATTTAGTAAACTTTTAAAAAAATTTTTATTGAGCTGGAATAAAAATATTAATTTAAAATTAACATGTGCAAAAGTAAGTAATAATTTACATTTAATGACTGTTTTTGTGTCCATTACATCGGACAATTTTTTTTTAATAATCTTTCAGAATTTTCTAGATTGAGACGGTGACAATTTGTTACCATTCTTCCAGTTGCTCCCACTGCATTGGGCCATATTAGCTGTATTTCTTTTGTAATTTTTCTTTAACTTTGTAAACCAATTGGTTTTAGATCAAATTTTGACTGGACCATTTCAAATAAGAAAAATTTTTGAGACGCAGATTTTCATTTTTTTTAAATCAGTTTTAGACTAGACAGCTTTTCGAACCCATTCTCTTGTAAATTTTCTTTGATGATTCGGACCATTGTTCTGTTGGAAGATCTAGCCCCAACTTAATCCCAACTTTCGAATCCGCATCACACTTTCGTTCAAAATAGCTTGGTGTCATTTCCAAAAAAGATTATTTCATTTTGGTTTTGACTTTTTTCAGCTGCTTCAATGATTCATACTATGCCATGATTAATTGCTGACATCGCATTCTTCTCTTCAATGCCGTATTATGAGTTCTTCAGACATGATGACTATTTACCTCCCAAAAGGCTCTAGTTTGTTCTCATCCAACCATTTGCCAGAACATTTCTAACATATTAATATGAGCTTTGGCATAGTTGAGCCGAACTAGTTTGTGCTTTTCGTAAACAAAGGCTTTTTTTCTAGGCATTCTACTATGAGGACCAGCATCTTTCGGATTTCCTTGCACTATAGCTGTATACACATTGATTTCGACATTGACCAGGGAGACATGGAGAAACGCAGAGTTCACAGCACGATTAACTTAGATGTCTACTTGCTCTTGAAGTTATTTTTCACAGACGGCCACTGATTGCGATACCGTCATAGCAAAAGCCTTCTTTTTATAAATTATTATACCATGGAGACGTGCTCTCCAAATCGCTTCGATAGCTTTTTGTATCCTTTTCCATCATTTTAGATTTCAAGCATCCGATTTTGTAAAGCTTCATGTGGTTCTTTTGATCTTAGCATATTTTAAAATACAGTCTTTAACTCTACTCTTTTACATATATGAGTTATATTGGTCGAATGCAGTATACACATTTTACAAAAAATGAAGACGTTTTTTTTTTATTTTTACACGCGCAGACAAAAGTATATGGAAAATGGCAACCATGTAAAACATAAAATATAAAGGTTCAATTAATTTTGCTAATCTTATATTTTATTCCATCTAAATATAAACTGTGAAAACGATTATACTTTGATTAATAAAGTTTTTTCTATACGGATAAATATTTTAATTAAGATTTTTGATTATCTGAAAAAGGGACAAATAATTTTTCATATTATCTTAGGGGTTCTCATACTTTTGTTAAAGCTTTATATATATATATATATATATATATATATATATATATATATATATATATATATATATATATGTGTGTGTGAGAGAGAATGTGCGGGTGTCTGTGTTCGTTCGTGTGTGTGTTTGTATGCGTGTAAGCAAACCAAGTGAAAGATTTAGATGCAGTAAGCACTGACGCACAACCCTGTACCAACTTCCAGACAAATACAGGTTTGATAAATATTTGTTGGGATGTCTTTAAAGAGATCCGCTTCAAGATGCTACGTGTAAATATTAAGATTACAATAGACATCTACTGTCTGCATCTAGTGCGTATAAACATTGCTTTGAAAGAAAGATCAAATGTGTGATGGTCCATTATGATATACGGAAATACAGTAAATTCTACATTTGAAAGAATGAATATTTTTGCTGGGAATTTATGTATATCCTTCCTTTTACTTCAAATATGTCAACATCTAAATAGCCACTTATTCTGGAATTTATAGAGCCAGATTCATAGCCGAATGAAAAAGTGGAAACGACATATTTTCTATATTAATTTCTTTTAGACCGTGGCTGTATTGTGAGCATTAACATTCTCAAGGAATACGTTTGATTTAAAATCATTTTGATGATTTTTTCCGTCACTTACATATGATATAACCAGGTCATGTCTCTTCTTCGGGCCAAGGTTAATCCCTGGCCCCTTAATGATTCAACTAATGGAAATATCGAGGACGATTTATCAATTTACATCGAAGACGCTTGGGATTCTTACTTTGGATTTGGCCTTCTACCACATTTTGTACCGGCGGACGTGAGTTTATATATACACTTACGGTATAATCTGATAGAAGTTGCTGGAAATATTAAGAACTCTGACTAAACAACCAATGTATATAAAAAAAAATGTTCCCATTTATATGTGATCATATCAGATCGTTTCCTTCCACAATGAATAGTATAGCTAAACTTTGACGTATTCTTGATTCTATAAGAAATCAACTGATTTTTTTTTTAAAATAAAATTAGTGTAAAATATTTTTACGAACTTCGTTGTTTTAAATATTCTTATAAATCTCATTGGAAGTTTCATTTTTTTTTTCATTAAATAAGATTTTTAAAATTATTTGAAATTGTCAGCATTTTTTGATTTGGTTTCATTTTTTCTCTTTAATTTTGCGGCTTGGTTTACAGGGATCATGACAAATATTCATCGTCTATTTAATGAGATCAACAACAAAAAGAAATAAAATGGTCTTAATGATGCTATATTCACCAAAAAAAAACATCTTTCTCTATTCTCTTTGGTATTTTCTGCCTTCTGTAATAACATCTGTACATCCCTGGAGAGAGTGTTTGCCAAATTTATTTAAAACAAAGTCTTACATAGTTTAATCTATATACCCTTTGGGAGATTATATTTATAATTTAATAGCTAAATCGAAACCTCAAAAATGTGGCAGATGGGAACATCAACAATCCCTGTTGTAGTTGGATCCCTCGGATTAGCTGGAAAACATTACCATATACTAATTGAAGAGATTCCTGGAAGCTCATGCCTTAAAGAAATACAAAAAAAAAATGTTCTCCCGGATACTGCCCACACTTTACGAAGGGCTTTTCGGTTCCTACTATGGGGTGCTAGCCTATGCAAGCAACACGTATGTTTTACCAGGAGTTACAGTAAATAGTATAAGGGTTTAATGTTATTAATAAGTGATGGTGGATTTAAACATAAAACCAATTAACAGAGATTGAGAATAAGAGTACAGAGGAGTCTTTGCGAAAAGGATAAAGAGAAGGACAGGGATCAAGTTCAAGGCACAGATGGTGTTGACTGTCATTACATTTGAATATTTGAAGATGTACTTTTTTTTGTCAATGGAAAATGTCATGATGCCATTGACAACCTTAGGTATCTGGGCGGGACCCTGAAAGAAATGTGTACACACCAGAAATCAAAGGAAATAAAGTAATAATAATAATAATAATAATAATAATAAGTCAATTTAATAATAATAAACCAAGCAAATATTTTTCTTAATAGTACGAACCTAAAATGTAAGTTCTGTGACCAATACATTGAAACTATTGATCACTTTGTCTCAGGATGCTCAGTGCTTAAACCTAATGAGTACAACTAGTGTCGAAAGGGAAGTCGATATCTGTTATGGAAGACCTGTCATCTCAAAGTAGGAAAACCAGCTGCAAAATGGCATGGACATCATGTTGAATCTGTACTTAAAGGAGTAGATGTTACTGTACTCTGGGAATTTTCTATCAACTGCGATCGAACAATACAAGCAAATCCCCCAGACATTATTATCGAAGAAAGAAAAAAAAAGTTGTGCACGGATTGACAACACACATCACTGCGAAGGTTTTTCAAAATCTAAGCATATACAAAGTCCTGGAGATGAAAACATAATAAAATGCGTCTCATAAACGCTAAAACTGTCCCTTTTTTTGTTGGAGATTTGATAAAGAAAAGAATTCAAGAACAATTTACCTAAATCCCTGATGCACAATCTCTCCAGGACATCTAAAAATGTTTCTAAAAAAAGACATCCTTTATCCTGTAAGAGCTTTGACTATTTATACGAAATCACACCCTTTGCTTGCCCTACGTTTTTGCTTATGACTCGGCAGATGAACAATATTTTTTTAATAATAATAATAATATTCATAATAATAATAATAGTAATGATGATGATTAAGAGGATAATGGAAACTAGGAGTCAGCTAATCGGACATAACGATGTAAGATAAAAAAAATACAAAATCTTAATCGATGATCCATTGATTCTTTTTGATTTAAGGATGGAGCAGGATAAAAAAGAGAATGTAATCAACTGTATGCCATTAAAGTTTGGATTCACAAGGCTTTGGAAGATGAAGTACATCACAGTAATATCAGCTGCCATTGGTGGGCCTATTAAGAAGACAGAAAGAATAGAGACATACATTTAAAAAAATCACATGTATTACTCATGTAAACAGTTTTAGGGATGAAGACTCTTATGAAAGGCAAGTGTAATCAAAACGTGGAACTGTTAATGTCACAGGAATATTGCATGATACGTAAGCTTAGTGAGAATGGTCCGCTGTATATGCATTAATTACCAGATATTATCTGACAACAACAACAACAACAACAATAATAATAATAATAATAATAATAATAATAATAATAATAATAATTTTAATAACAGTGTCCCAGATAACATCAACATAAAAGTTGCAGAGAAAAACGCCCCACGAGGAACATCCCATATACTAAGAGCTACCAATTAAATGATAATTCTCCTATAGGGCTTAATAACCATTGCTTGGACCCGACTCTACAGGATACAAAACAGGAAAGATAACATACACAAATAATAATAAATAATAATAATAATAATAATAATAATAATTATTATTATTATTATTATTATTATAATTGTTATTATTACTATTGATCATAAATTAAAAAGAACCCAGAAAACATAACCACACAAATGTCGATAGGATCATTTTGCCAAATTCTATGGCTAACACTGAAAGTAAGACATTAATGAAAACAAAAATTCACATAAATCAGCCTTGAAAAGACGCCAGATGCCAAAAACCGATGATGAAGGGAGTAAAATATATATTAAATAAAACATTGGAATATATATTCCTGACCATAATTTAATAATATACTGCAAATATTAAACTGTCTATAATGTATGCGTTGTGGATAGGTGGACAAACACCGAAGTTAAAACTTCACAACTAGCAGGAAAATGCGATATATTAGTTGAATTATTATGTTCTTTACATGCATATTATTGGCTTGTAAATACTGCAAATGAAGCTGCCCGAGATAACTGTGTCTGTGGAAAATAAATTAATCTATATTTTATTTTCTGTTCTTAATTTCAAGAAACTGAACAAAATAAAACATTTTCAAGGTAACGGGGAGAATGAATGATTTACAAAAACAAAATTAAAAAACAAAACTTTAAGAGTAACTACAATGTAAGGAAGAGAAATGTATACGTTATGTAATAATCTTTACATTTTAACATTCTCTCAAATTATATCAGGTTGTTCAGAATTTAATAGCCAATTTTAGAATAAAACTTTTAATAGTCTTCTAATATTATTATAATAGATACACAAAAATATATTATCCATTTCTAATGATTAAAGCGTCCTCTTATTTTTATATTAATCTCATTCAGAACATATACGACCCATTTTGATGTGAAAACAGAATAGATGCGTTAACAATTGATTGGTTTCAAGCTTGGTTGTAATGCTTCTTAAACTGCTTTAAACATTACCAGGGCATGGTATGAATAATTCACTTGTGATCGGAGAGTATGACACTGTCTTCTGAAGTTCCGCATTCTTGAAGATCAAGATGGTATAGAACGTCCATCTGTAACTGAACGAAAACACTAGTCGAACGAAAACACTAGTCGAGAAAAACCCGCGTCAAAGTTATCAGAAAAAATATATCAGATAGGGGTTGTTAATATTTTAATAATATCGGGCAATCTAAAAAAATAATGGAAATATGAAGAAACGTGTTACGCATACACTTAGTGAAAGTCAGTGTTCGACGTTTTCAAGTGCGTTCGATGCTGCATCTGAAAAATTCGAATGATCCTTTTGTGACATCTTACCTCTTATAAAAAGTAAAGAAATATCTATTGTGTGTGTGTGTGTGTGTGTGTGTGTGTGTGTCTGTTTTTATATATTGGAACGCATTTCCTAAATTTTCAACCGATTTCAACAAAACTTCACAGTGCCTTAATAATTCCATTTACAAGACAATTTTTTATAATGAAATTCTATCAATCGGTAGACTCATAACGATTGAAAACAATGTTTTTGTTTGAGTTTGGGTTTGACCAATTTGTAAAAAAAAAAAAATTAATAAAACTAATTAAGACATGCGTGTCCGTCAACCTTAAACAATAATCTTTGTCAATTTCATTTTCATATTTATATGATGGTCGATACTATGATCTATCTAATATTATTACATCCCCCGGGCAACGCCGGACTCTACTGCTAGTTTATACTAATCGTAATGATCATGTCGGAGGAACCAAGCCTTTCTAAAAAAAAAACTGCACCAAAAGAAGATCATGGTGATAGTCCGGTATTCTAACCAGAACATCACCTCCAAAATTTACTGAAATTAATTGGACGACATGCATATCTATTTAGGTAAAATGCGACCAGTATTGGTTCAATTCTGGTCAAAAGCATGCTCGGTTTCGTGTTAACAGTTTGACACTTAAGAGGTGACCGACTTGGATTACGAGATTTCTATCACATATGCCTCATTTCCTGATCTCTCACACACTGACTAGCACCTTTTCAAGCACCTTCATATTTTTAAGCCAAAAGATGTCTTGTTGAAAAGTGGATACTGAAACTGTATTCGAAAATTTCGTGGCGTCCAACCTTTATTATTTTATAAAAAAAAATTCTAAAAATCCTTTCCCAAGTAGACTTCGAGAAATAATAACTAATTTTCTTAAAAAGATCTACAAATTCTGAATATAGATAAAAATATGTTAGATTTTACTATTTTTTTACGAGTAAAATAAAACAAATTGGTAGATCTTTAATTCATTACCGGATTAATAGTTCCTGTCCAAGATTTGCTTATTTAGATCGACTTTAAATTTAGTTTTATAAATTAAGTGTTATACAGGAAAGACGAAATAATCTTTGTTTTTATAATATTTTTCTTTTTTATATCAAATTGCGAAACATAAAATCATCTATAAATAAGGAGTAAACATCAAATAAACTAAATAACCTGGGATATTTCATCCTTATAGCTAGAATCATATATATATATATATATATATATATATATATATATATATATATATATATATATATATATATATATATATGAAATCAAACACACACACACACATACACACAAAGCGCCCATATACTGGCAAGGTACTATGGATAAATTTTTTATTTAATTTTTATTGTGTTTCTATTTCTATTCAGGACGCAAATTATGTAAAAATTGTTTAAATGATTTTTTTTTTTTTCTGAGCGCTTTCAGTTATATTTCTATACATTATCAGGGATGATTCTATTTTTACTCCTAACTAAATGTATGAATTATTTATATAGATATCTAGAGAAATGTTCTATTTTCCAAACAAGGTCAGCACATTGTGGCCGTGTTCATAACTGATATTACTGAGTATTGCCTTTTTTTTATTTATAATGCTTCCATTATTTTAGGCTTTTTTATGCATGAAAGAAAGATTACTGTCAAAATATACAAATTATATATTAACATCCGCCAACACATTGAGAAATTCGAGAAGGTTTCTGGCTGAAGTGTACTGATGAAAAAGTGATCCCACGATGTACATAAAAAAAATACTTAGAACATTATATCACATTTTTTCCAACATACGCATGCGCGTTCCTAAAGACATCTTCTGAAGAACTAGAAGTATTGGAATAACCAACCACTAAAAAAAATCCAGAACGGCTAGAATTCAAAGAAGATTGCGTTATTAAAAACCGGAAATGACTCAAATACACCAAACTATCAAATGAATGACTGAAAATCAAAACAACAAACTGAGAATAAAACTCACCCTGCATCTCCAGTAAAAGCAAGTAGAAATATATCAGAAATCCTAATCTAGTAGAAAATTTATTGGATATAACGTTTTCTAATACAGAAAGAGAGAAAGTCTTCTTATTTTTATGTGGCATGTACTTTCAGGACGTAGGCGATTGTGGCTTTCCACTTCCCTCTATCCCTTGCATCCCACAACAAGTTCCTTTCTTCTGCTTCCTTCCTTCCACAGAGGATGTTCTGTCATCCATTTGCATAAGCCCACCAGGTATGTCATGCGTTGTTTTCTATTGTACCTCTTTCCCTCAGATTCAACAGGTGCTTCTTTCTTATTATATGTTATGGTCCGATTCCTTGTACCACGATGATAGTCCAAGGTAGAACCAATAGAGAAGAACTCGAACACAGGTATGGAATAACACAGATATATTACAAACAGGAATATATACAGAGAAGTAGAAGTGTTAGTATGAACAATCAGGTTTAGTATAGAGAACAATGTAGTCTCGACCAGTATCACTATTCCAATGTCTTGCAGTAATTGTCTGAACGCGACTCTGTTTCTGACTGCCTCTAACACGACTCTTGACTCGACTTGAACTACTGACTCGGCTTGAACTACTCCTGAGGCGCAGTATTTATTAAGTATGGAATAGTCCATTATTATTATTATGGGTAAGATTCCATAACATTATATGCACCAGAAACTTCAGCTGCCTCTTCCTGATGTTAAGTATAAACCTCCTACTTGTTTGCATCATCTCTAAGACCTCATCATTGATCACACGCTCGGTCCATGATATCCTTAACATGCTTCTGTTGAACCACATATCCGTCGCTTCGAGTCTCTCTTCATCTTTGAGGAAATCGTCCAACATTCACTGCTGTAAAGAAGGACAGATGTCACGTAAGAGATCAGTATTCTCCAGGCCTTCCTTCCTCGTTATGCATCCCAGAAACTCCAGCTGCTTCTACCTGATGTTAAGTATAAGCCTCCTTTTTTGTTTTCAACCTCTCTAAGACCTCAGCTTCGGTTTAAAATTTTCACCGAAATCCCCAAAGGAGACATAGTATACATCGTAGTAAGAAATCACAAGCAAAATGATTCTGTGTTTATAAAAGTTTTCATTCAAGGCATTATCACTGCTACTACAGAAACCAACAAGGAAAATACATTACCACTGAGACACCTACATGCACTAAAGGATCTATCGAGAAATAAGGAAATTCACATTATTTCCTCAGACAAGAGAGGTGGGAATTGTAATCATAAACAAGAATACATACATAGAAATAATTAACTCATCACTCGGCATAAAATAAACGAACAAAAATTAACTACGGAAACAAAAAAAAAATTCAACGTGGAAATCAGGAAACTAATTAAAAATGAAAACAAATAGTGGTACATAATATCACCCTAGAACACCAAAATTTACGGTCTCCCTAAGACCCGCAAAACTTGTATCTCTATACGTCCTATCATTTCAGCAATAGTTAGCGCCCACACACTCGTCAAAATAGCTTGAGCAATAGCAACAATTTTAACCCCTCTCCTTGGAATAAGAAGTCAATCACATATAAAAATTCAGACGGGAATTTTTGAAAAACTACTGGAAACAAATAGGACTAACAAACTCATGTCGACTCTAGATATAAAATCCCTTTACACTAATATCCCGGTTGAAAAATGTTTTAATCTCTTAAAAAAGAATCGAACAAAACCAAAGATAAACCTCTGTCTTCCAATAACTAAAATAATAGAACTCTGTCGCCTCATCATTAATCAATGCTATTTCACATTTAATAACAATTTTTACAGACGGGAATTGGGATTATCAAGGGGATCGCCTCTCAGAGGAGTGCTGGAATGTACCTTAGAAATTCTCGAATTTGGTTCTTTCCAAAATATTTTGCCTAAACAATCAACTTACCTCCGATAGATTCTATGTTGATCTATTATTATATCCACGTTATACCAACTTAACGGATCTTGTAGAAAAACAAAAGTCGAAAACAGAATTTGCATACGAAATAGAAAAAAAGAAACTTTCTTGGTCATCCGAACTTTTACATTGTTGTCAACTCAGGGTAATATACCCTGAGTTGACCACAATGTAAAAGTTTGTGTTCCCCAATAATCATCTAATATAAATGGCCTAATTCGATTCCAACAAAATAAAATCTGGAATGATCATTGGATTCGACTTAAGAGCAGTCAGAATTTGCAGCCTTCAATATTTACACGAAGGGGAGAAATATATTGAAAGTATTTTCAAGAACCTTATAACTATTTCATATTCAATGCGAAACAAAACAAACAAAAATACAGAAAACGCATTGGTTGTTCACCGTAACAAAACTGACCACAATTTTGACATAGTGAATTCTACTCTGATTAAAAGAGAAAATAATTCTCTAGGATATTCTTTCAAAAAATATTATTTCAAAGAAACATTCTGTCAAAATTATTATTTCAAAAATATTGATTCTAAAAATTTTGAAACTACCGGCGTCTCTCGTTTCGTGCGCATGTGTAGTCGTGGCAACATCAACAAAGAATAGTTTGATGAAGTCCTAACGAATGAAACGCGTCACAAAACTTTCTTCCATTAAGCCATAGTTTCATATACTTTTCTTGATATATAAAATATTATATATCGTTATGCGTTATATCATATATATATATATATATATATATATATATATATATATATATATATATATATATATATATATATATACAGAGAGAGAGAGACAAAGTAGAAATTTGAAACAACTACCCATCGAAATTCAAATTTCGCAGATACACCACTAGACAGGGATATCTACATTTATTGAATTCTTTAAGATATGGGCAAAAAAAAGGAAAAACACCCACAAAGATAATTAAATAATTTAAGGTAACATGTTTCGATCAGAATGTGATGAAGACTTGTCTTTCGCTGTTGCAAATGTTTTCCTACGTATTGATTCCAAACAATAGGATTTTAAGATAAATATGTGTTTGCCTTGATATGTAACTGGATACATAAATATCCTTGTTTCAGTCTAAAATTAAGAGATATTTAAATTTGTTTCTTACTGAGATGATTCACTAATGTTTTCAATAAACGTTCTATATATTTAAAATTCTCTATAAGTTCGACATAAGTTTAGCCATAGTTTGGGGAAGAGATGGATTCATATTTTTCCCAAGAGTATTTGCATGGAAGTGAATGCAATAAACTTGACTACAAAACGAACTTGGCTCTCCGATTCCTCAGTCCGAATCGCTAACCATTAATCAACCGTGACTCTTCATTTAAGTAATTTAAAAAATATATATATATATTGACATTTTGGCTCGTGAAATCATTTAGTTCTACACTCTGTAGTAGGAAGATCAGGCGTAAATTTTTCCCGCAAGAATACTGCAAATTTTACAAATACACGGTCTGGGAAATAGACTATTTGCAACTTGGACAAAATTGATGCAGTTCTACCCATCTCAGATTCAAGATTGATAAAATTGAAACGAAAACAAAAAAGAAAAAACAAAAAAAAGATTCAAGTGAACACATAAAACAAACCTAACCTAAAAAAAATTAAATTAAAAAAACAAATAATTTGCAGAATCTTACGAAAATATGATTTATAAATGTAAAGCGAGCAGCTACATATTGAAACAAATTGCTGGCTTGCAAGATAGAATTTTCGATATAAAAATGTGGAAATATAATATCTTTGGCGGGAAATCAGCTGGAAATAGTGTTAGAAATGAATGAAGGCGTATTTCATTTATTTTTGCAAGCATGCGCTATGCGATGAAATTAAATTACTTGTTCACCTTGCATATAAGTAATTTTCGAATGCACACGTGCTCAGAGATGTACATTTAGAAGCTGATAGACACACATGTGCATAACTTAATAATATTTCTTTGATTTATCCAGGAAAAAAAATAAATTCTTCTTTTGTGAAGACTTACACTCATAAAACTATGACGCTTGAGATGCAAATTATATATATGAATGTCGACGGATAGATAATTTTAATACGATATCATTTTCTGGTCTTATAATTATGTAACAGTACAAAAGCTGTGCATTCATGGTTTTGGTTAGCGCTCATAAAGATCCATTATTCTCTTGGGAACACCGGCTATACAAATAAAATATCATTATTATTATTTTATCATATTATTGCTGACTAAAATTGCTTAAGTATCCTAATACGAGGACATCTAGTAAATATATTCATTAGTCTCTTGGGAACTCTGGCTATAGAAATAAAATATTATTATCATTATTTTATCATATTATTGCTGACTAAAATCGCTTAAGGTATCCTAATACGAGGACATCTAGTAAATATATTCACTAGTCTCTTGGGAACTCTGGCTATAGAAATAAAATATTATTGTCATTATTTTATCATATTATTGCTGACTAAAATCGCTTAAGGTATCGTAATACGAGGGAATCTAGTAAATATTTTCACTAGTCTCTTGGGAACTCTGGCTATAGAAATAAAATATTATTATCATTATTTTATCATATTATTGCTGACTAAAATCGCTTAAGGTATCCTAATACGAGGAAATCTAGTAAATATATTCATTAGTCTCTTGGGAACTCTGGCTATAGAAATAAAATATTATTATCATTATTTTATCATATTATTGCTGACTAAAATCGCTTATGGTGTCCTGAGACGAGGACATCATATTAATATATGCATTCTGTTTGCGCATATTTTGATGTTAATGATGATGCCAAAGATGGACTTAACATTTACTTTACATTGATTGTATTCTCTCGAGTTGATCGGCAATAAAACATATACATTTTTTTTTCAAATAGTCTTTTGTAAACATAGTCTACCAGGCATATTGTAAACGTGCTTATATATATATTTAATAACATTATTATCGCTACAACACTAGTTATAAGGTTTTAAATGGGTTTAATTTCAATTCAAAAATTATGTTTACTTATTTTGTCATATAGTTTGACATATATGTTTATATCTAGGGAACTGCTATACATATGTGAATGATCATTTTTGTCGTCTTTGTATTTTTTGCCCCCCATGCAAAATACAAAACTGAAATTACCAGAATTAAACAACTACAACAATTTACGTATCTGGGTTGTGTTATAAAGCGCACGAGCATAGCGAAAGATGCTTCCTAAAAGCTAAGCAAAGTATTAAGAAACAGGAAAAACTCGTTAGAAACAAAGAAAAGAGAACTGAACTTTTACACAATTTCAGTCCTCCTGTATAAAAATGAATGTTTGTTCTCATATTCTCCATCACTCAGTAACCCTCTTGCGTCTTAGTGTCTTTATTGCCTTGCTTGGGGTGGAGGATTAGAAAAAATGTTTTCATCATTATCATCTGGAATAATGCTAATATGGATAAACTACTTATACTATTTACATTGTTCGGATTGTTGTTTTCATTCATATTTTCATATTCACGACGTTTCGGCCGATGTACTCTCTCGCCTTCGTGTAATATACGTTAGATTCTTAGAGCTCCACGTGCCATAACTTTTCTGGGTATCTCAGTTTCAGTTATCTCCCTTAATAACTCGACACTTTCAGCTTATTGTTCATTTCTGCTGTGGCCAGGAATTGAACTCACAGATCTTTCGGCCAAGATACTGGATTACTTCAATCAACGCTTTTATTTACTGGGTCATGAGTCCGAGGAGAGTTGAATTACTAAAGGGAAATAACTGAAACTGAGATATTAAAAAAAAAACAAGTAAAAAAAAAAAAACAAATAAAAAAAAACATAAAAAAACAAACAAAAAAAACAAACAGATGGAATTCGAATATATCAACCCCAACTAACTAAATAAATTCAAAATATATCAGCTGAAGAATGATCAAATAAATAAAAATGTAATGATTAGCAAACTTGTCTCGCTAGAACAATTACGACTGAGTAGTAAGTTCGATCCTCACTGGGTGCCCCTTACATTCGGCCTTGTGTCACATCTGAGCTACGCTTGGAATATCACTATATCACCTGAGGAATACCGGAGCGTACAACGGCCGAAAAGTCGTGAGTATGACAACAAAGATGAAGACAACAGTGCGAACAATGTAAATAATGTAAATATTTACAATACCTTATCTCAGAAATATAGACAGATAATTTAGTTTTATTCAAATTTTATGCGTATATTTGCCATATTATTATTATTATTGTTGTTGTTGCTGTTATTATTATTATTATTATTACCATTATTTTTTAAAAAAAAATAAAAGTAGGTGAAATGGCTTTTTCATGCTTTTTTAACCTTTTTTCATCAATGGATTAACCAACCCTTTGGAAAGATATTTTTTGGTTTCAGTTGAATTCTGCATAAATCTGAAAATGATTATCCTTACTGAGGATGATGATTTTGACATATGGGACTATAAAATAACAGATAGATATCTTTCACAAAAATATTTTTTTTTCCATTGCATTTAAAAAAAACGTGAAGATCAATTTGAATTCATTGAAGACGGAACTCCTTTCCACAAAAGTTTACGCGAGTGCTAAAGAAATAACTATTAGCAACGAACTTACGTTTCTTCTTCTTCTATACCTGCCATTAACAGAACCGACGTTGATGATCATTGACTCTCCACAATTTATGTCCAAGTTTAATGATTAATTTGTTTTTGTTTTCATATTTGTTTAAGCCTCATATTAACACCTTATTTTTCATTTAATGCGAAAAAAAACTTGCATTTATTGGGTGCAAGTTTTGAATTAATTAAAATGTCATTTTTTTTCAGGAACAATTGAAAAAAAAAAATTTCTGCATATATATGTTTTCTTGAAGAAATTGATTAGAGGCATAAATAAATTTTATGTTGAAATCTATTTTTGTGAACAATCAGTTCCATTTAAAAAATTATTTAGGATACAAAATATGGTTTTAATTGAAATAAACAACGCCTTCATGTTACACTATTTAAACGGATTTTGGTTAGTGACATATCCAACACCTCATCATGGGTTATTTAGACCTTGCCGGAAATCTTAATCTTTTTAAACGGCAACAGTAAACAACAAAAAAAAATAAAATGTGATTTTTGGTTTTTTTATTATAAATTATTATTGTTGGTATTTTTATCTAAAATAGACCGACGGTAATTTTATATAAAAATGTCATTTTCAGCTTAATAGATTTTGTTTTTATTTGGAGGTTCATTGATTTAACGATAATAAAATCCCCTAAATAGGCGTGACCAATAAAAATTAGGAAGAACCAACAACAGCAATTAAGAGGTGGTTTAAGGCCGCTAGTGAAAAGAGCGACCAATCTCCTGGTGATAGGATTTTTTAAGACAGATTTCTTAATAACCTTTTGAAGGACATCATCTGTAGTAAACCTTGTTTCGGGCCAGGAAGATATGTTCAAATGCTTATCTCCGATTATACGTTTGGTTTCGCCAGAATATTTTATTTTAATCTAACAGCGGCAGTTATATCAAATATTCCAAGATTTTTTTTTTTATGTTCCTTAAAAGTTCAACTGTCTCTTCCTGAATTAAGATTAAATCGTCTTTTTTCATTTCATTAATCCAAAAATTTTTTCGAAACCTGCAAATTTTCGGTAGGTCAAACAGATATTAATGGCAAGAATTCACAGACATTTCGTCAGGTCCGCAGTCTTCTTCTTTGTCCAGCATTCAATATATATATATATATAAGACTACAGCTCTTCTCATTGAAATTATTGAAATTATCATTAAAGCTTGGCAATCTAAAGTTGCTGAGATGGCGATACGCAGAAGGTCTTTTGATCCCAAAAGAAGAAACATAATCAGGATAATTATTTAACAATTTTTATTCATGTATCTGGTTACTGAGTTACATTACAAAGTGGGAAATATTTTTTTTTTTTATTTCCCGACGGCTTTCAGATTTTTTCATGATTTGAAAATAGATTTATAGATAATATTCGATGACAAAAGAAATGGTAAACATATAAATATGCCTAATTTAGATTCATATAGGAGTTTTGTCGCGACATGATGAACCGAATTTAATGCAGCAGAGGAAAACTGAAGAGAAATGTTCAACTAGTTCGTGGTTAACTTTAATCATATCAGGAGATGGCAGAATAACTCGTGGAAGAAACACGCCCTTTTTTATTACGTCCCAAATAGAATCCGTATATTCATGATTACAATTTTCATACCGATAATTCCATTAAGGTGTGTATCCGGTTTGGTTTCTTCAGACTTTTGAAGTATACTTTTACCATGATTCATTAAGCTACATGAAATGTTTTATCATTTTCTTTTGCACTATTTTTTTTCATTCTCTTCTTATTACATTGCTCTTGAACTTTCAATATCTTTGGAATGCCGTTAAATATTTCGATTCTAAATTTTTTTTTAGGCAACCACCCATCCATTATGCTTTTGGATGATCTTTTTCTTCACGCATTCTGTTTAGAGTTGTAGATGGCTCTTACATTTATTTTAGAAGAGATTCTTGACTTTTTTTTAATTAAAATTTTATTCCATCATTTCATCTGATCAGTGGTAATAAAAAAACTTTTCTTTAGAAGGAGAGCCATTTCCCTTTTGGCCGATAAAATTTAAATTTTCTTATTCGTAATTTTTTTTTAATGTTTCTTTCTTTCACCAGCTTTAGTTTTTCTTTACTCGTTTTTATCCTTTTTATTTCTTTCTTTATTTTCTTTAAACGTTTTCAATTTTGTATTTTAAGCTTTTTATAAATAAATTGGTTCTTTTTACAATTCATTTCTTAATTTGTAGATCGGCGGAAAGTGTCATCTTCCATTTTCTTTCCGATTTATTAAATTTTCACTTTTCCTGGTTCAGATTTTTAATAATATTTCCAATTCCCGACCAACCTACACCTATGGGGAAAAATGATTCAAAAAATTAAACATGTACACACACACACACATAAAATATATTATATATATATATATATATATATATATATATATATATATATATATATATATGACAATAGTTTTTTTGGCGATATTTTTTTTTATTACCTTCCATTTAAAGACTTTTCTAAACTCATCCCAAAAAGAAATTGAAGCTATCCGTTTCGTTAAAGCAGGTAAAAAATTTTCATGTCAGAAGGTTGCAAATCCCATTCACATTATCGTCCGCGTTTCGTTTGCGAGTAATCTCCCAAATTCACTTTTTTTTTTAATTTATATATCCATCCAAAATTCTCCACAAAAAAGGCATAATGTTTATTTTTGCCAAAAACAACATTTTTTTGTGGATTTAATTGTCCCATGGGAAGACTTTTTTAAATTTTAATTTTTCCACATTTAAAAAAAAATGCAGGACTTTTAAAAACATTTTTAACTTTAACTTTTGGCACTACTTGTTATTTAAAGTCGAGATCAGGAATCTTTCGTTAGACAGTCAAATACGTCCCTTACAAGCCTTGGCATAACTGGACAAAAAAGAAGGCGGGCGATTCAAATGTATGTTTGGCTGGAGTCCGTTTTAAAAATTCCAGGTTTGTTTTAGAAATAAATAAATAAATGAAAGCCCAAAATAAGAACGTTTCTTATGCAATGTACACAGTAATAAATCGAAACCACTAAATAAAGCTTTTAAAAAATTTAGTAATATATATAAATATATATATAAAATAAAAAAAAAGAATTGAATGACGAGGCTTTTTTATAATCATCATGTTTCATTTGCATTCAGTCTCATATGTCACAATGATTTTCACCTCCAAACTTCGAGTAGATTTATTTTCCTTACAAAAACATTCTTACAAGTAATCTTTCCATATTTTTTTTACTATTTTTTAAATTTAAATTTTTTTTTTTTTTTTTTCGGTTTTAAATTCGATTTATTTTTTTTTTTTTTTTTTTTTTCAACATAAACTTATCTTAGCATCAATTTATATATATATATATATATATATATTTATATATATATATATATATATATATTTATTTTGAGGAATTTTTTATATTCTATTCGATTTAAAAAATTAAATATATATAGGATAAAAATTTTTTTTAAAATTTCAAATGAATATTTATTAAAGTTCGCAAAAAATTATATAGCAATTTTTTTTTGTTTTTGTTTTTTTTTTCCACTAGTATTTGAAATATGTAAATAGCAATAAATTTTGTATTTTCAATATCTTTTAAATAAATTTTTTTCATCCATTAACTTTTAAAGTATATTATGAATTGTTTTCCATTTTTTCATATTGTAAATCATTTATTAAATATCTTTAGAAAAAAAAAAAAAATAAGAAACCAAAAAAAAAAAAAAACAAAGACCAAAAGAAATAATATATATAAATATATATATATATATATATATATATATATATTTATATATATATATGTTTGAATGTGTTTGTTGGAAAATAATTGTTTATAAATTAAGTAAATTATTTTAGTAATTTATTTTATATTATATATATTACATATCTATTAACTATCAATATTATCATTACCACCAACACACAGCACCATCACTTACACATCACACCCACTATTAACATATAATCCACTACAATCTTTATTACCCCCCCAGCATATTTAATACTTTAAAACAATATGATCAGATATAATTTCCATATGTAACCATGAGAACAAACACCTATTACCAGGCAGCTTTAATATAATAATAATAATTTTTGTAATTAAAAATTAAAATTATAGCAATCTTCAACTACCATAATTTTACACAGAATACCTATTATCAGGATTTATACCAAAATAAATTAATACATATAACAAAATAAAACAAAAATAAAATAAAACACCAACAACCACTTTTTAGTTCAAGCTACCACCACTATAACTACATTCATGGTTTTATCATTCTCCCACCACCGTAACTAATCATTTCTACCAATTTACAATTTTTTCCAATTTACAATAACTATTAGCTAAATATCATTGTCTCCAATCCCTTGAAACATTACTATCACATCATATCATATAAACCCGTTATTAAATTGAACTACCCTCTCACCCATCATTAATATTAAACATCACCATATAAAATAAACAATAAGGATTACAAATTTTTACCTGTTACATATACACAGTCACCAAAAACAAACAAATAACCAGCTTTAAATATAACAAATAAACCCCCATTTTTTTTTTTCAAAATTTAAAATAAATAAAATAATTATAATTTTTTTTACCTATCATAATTTTACACAAACCCCACCACACATATATACATACATGCGAGGAAATATTTTTCAATATTTTTCAAAAAAAAAAAAAAATGACATGGATACATTCACGAGACATTAACGAGACATTTCCGCCACACTTCCAATGTTTAAATTTCAACATTTCAACATACAAATGCGTATGTATAGACATAACACCACCCGTATACATACATGTGTCATAGCCGAAACTGCCCATATATGTTTATATATGTATGAGTCCCGACGGACGACCAAGTATGTATATGTGTCTGCATACATCGATGTTTGCGTTAGTACGATGAATAACAAAACGACGAAATTTCCCCCACCACTTCCACAATAACACCAATACACGCAATCTACATAAACCCAACATTAAAACATTAATCAGTTTGTCTGACGATCGCTAAAGCGTGAAACCCAGGGTCACAAACTCACATCTATCCAACCAAATATATTATATATATATATATATTGATATATAATATATATATATATAATATATAAATAATTATATTATATATATATATTTATTTATATTTATATTCATTTTCACATATATATATATATATATATATATATATATATATATATATATATATATATATATATATATTATAAATAAATATTCTTGTATTTATTTTTAGGATAATTTTGCTCACACATAAAAATTTATAAAATTTAATATAAAATATATGTCAACAAAACCCTTTTTATTTTTTAGTTATTCATCTTAAAGAATGTTTACGGTCGATGACGCAGTGTTGCTATGTAGACTGAGTTATATTTGTCATTCATGTAAATGTGTACCTATTCTGTCTTCAACGTTTAATGTGTGTAGTAGTGTGTTAACTGAGAAGAGTTCCGTTTAACACTGGCAGGCTATTCATATCTTGAGCAGGCAGATTTTTACATACGGCCTCGTGAATTGTAATGGACGCCAGGCTGCACGGCTGTATCAGTTTTCAATTACAGACGGAAGGCAGCCAAGATCAGCACGCTTTATGTGGACGTGGAATATCGTACATATCATAGTACAGCAGTTCCTGTATTCGTATCATTTGCAACGTGTGCAGTGTCATTCAATATCTGTCTTCTCACCACCGGAGAAACTTTGCCGATGGATTATTGCACAAATTGTGTAT
>CAHIKZ030002054.1:42500-45000 GCA_903632075.3 Acanthosepion pharaonis | reverse complement strand
CTCTAAAGTTTTGTTCACAGACAAAACTCGAGCAACACTTGATGGGCCAGATAAATGGTGCAAAGGCTGCGTAATGAACGGACAGAATTGCCAGCAGCGTTTGAGACGCCAACAAGGCAGTGGGGGCATAATGATCTGGGGTGGTATTATTGTAAAAATATTAGTGGGCCCATGGAGAGTACCAGATGGCGTCAAAATGACTGCTGATGCATACATAGCATTTATGAAGGAGCATCTTGAACCGTGGATGAAAAGGCAAAGAGTTGCTTTCAGAAGGGCCATTGTTTTTATGCAAGATAATGCTCCCTTACATGCTGCTCACAAGGCTACTGAATATTTGAAACAGGCTTCGATGAACCTCGAAAAATGAAGTGGCCAGCAAATTCTCCGGATTTGAACCCAATCGAAAACCTTTACAGCATCATGAAGCGGAGACAATTCAGGAGCAACGCTGAGTTGTGGGAAGCAATTCATGACATATCTCGTTGCATTACAGCAGATGACATTCTACAATTAACAAATTCTATGGATCGTCGACTTCTTCAAGTAATTTCAAAACAGGGAAAGCACATTCTCTATTAATTTGTTTAAAACTGTGCCTTTCTATGTATCTGTTATTATTTGTTTGATTATCTTATTTATTAGCTTCTTTTGATCATAAACATTCACGTGCAACATTAATAAACGTTTTGTGTGCTCAATTCTGGGATTTTTTCTAAACCTTTCTAATAATTTCGCACGCTCAAATCACCGTGCTAATAACAAATATGGTGCCAGTTTGTTTACATTGCGCAGATCAGGTCGAAAGTTTCAGTGATTACGCAGGTTAGTGTTGTCAATATTGTGTGAACATTTGGGGTGAATTGATTGTACGGTTTTTGAAGTATTATAAAAAAACCTATCTCGATAATAATTTGGCACGCACTGTATATATGAGTTTAAGATATCAATATTAGGGATAGAGAGTATGCAAATACAAAAGGCGACACTGAAGGCATCGTTAGGCTGTCACCTCTGAGTGATGAATTCAAGGTCCAATTTTACAACCACACTCAGACAGTCACACACAAAAAAATATATCATACATAATTGACATATATATATATATATATATATATATATATATATATATATATATACATATATATATATATATATGTGTGTGTGTGTGTGTGTGTGTGTGTGTGTATGTATTCATTACATTTGTTTTGTAACTACTTCAAAGCCAACGTACACAAAACATACATCAAGAAATCAAAAGAAAATATAGCTTGTATTGTACCCCGAAGGCAGCGCACACATCATAATATATCAAGAAATGAAACGAAAACGGTTGAATCAGTCAACGCAACAATACAAACAATTTTTCTACAAGTGAAAATATTCTCTTCAAATATAAATCAAATGACGTCATTTTCCATTTGACCATACGGATATAAAATAGCGTTTAGAAATTCTTCTAGTACCTAACGACATTTTCTTTGTTGTTTAGAGATACTTTGTTTCAATAAATTCACTTCGTTTTTTACATTTATAAAGTCAACTTTAGACGAAACACTTTATAAATCTATCAGTTTTTTTTCCTGACCTTTACCTTTTAGACACACACACACACACACACACACACACACACACATACATACATACATATATATATATATATATATATATATATATATATATATATATATATATATTAAAGAAAAACAGGCCAGTATAACGTACCATTATGGTAATTTATTTCACCAGAGCCCTTTCAAAGGACGCCGGATTATCAGATAGCACTTCCAAAAATGAAATGAAACGAAAAATGAAATTAAAATTGATGGGGAGTGTAAGTTTTTGTAATTTAACAGAGAGTGTAAGAGGGATAGTTAAAGAGACATGGTAGAGTATGGGGAGGGATTAATTTCATATCTCTCTCAAACATACTTTGTATTGGGGGAGGAGGAGTGACCAGATCTTGACCTATTTAGACGGTTAACTTAACGGAAGTGATATATTGAAATGGGATGGGAGAAGGGAGAAAAGAAAAGGAAAAAGGAAAAAGAAAGAAGAAGGAGAGGGAAGTAAAGAGAAAGAAGCAGTAATTGGTTTTAGCAATTGGATGTAAAGAATAGATTTTAATGCTTGATAGTAATTTAGATGTCTATGTTGCCCATACGGATTACCAAGTTCTTCAGAACTTAACTATACACACACACACACGAACACACATATATATATATACACATATGCATATGTGTGTGTGTAAATCATAGCATTTGCATTGATAATGTCCATCAGAGGACAAAATTTGTCGATTAAGTATTTTTATATTTATTAATATCTATCTATCTATCTATCTATCTATCTATCTATCTATCTATCTCTCTCTATATATATATATAATCATTATAAATCTATTGTATAGTGCACCGAGAAAGAATTTAAGTATTCACTAAATGGATATCAGACAAGACCCCTTCAGAACTACGTACACATAAAATGATCACGTAAA
>CAHIKZ030002054.1:0-40000 GCA_903632075.3 Acanthosepion pharaonis | reverse complement strand
ACACACTAATCTAATCCTTCATATTATCTGTTATGTTCTTAGGGTAGACTAATGGCACTCAAAATTGATTAACCGAGCAGAGAGGGCTGGTTTCGGTTGAAAAGCGTTATACTAATAAAAGTTTTCAGGAAAATAGGTTTCTTAAGCCCAACAAAATTTTATAGATCTTTCCAGTATAGGAGCGTGTTTTCATCGAAATCTTTCATTTGAAATTGTGTGGAATGACAGCACCGTAATATTATCCTCATTCGTGTTATATAGACGATCCATTTTAGCCGCTGATGATGATGAAAGTCTTCAAGTGAAGTGGATCCACGGAGTTCGGAGAAGTATGTTCGTTGCTAAGACACACAGATTTCATTAACTTAACGCCATTTTTAATAACTGACCCGATAATGCGATCGGTTTACAGCTGAAAGATTAGACATTTCTGAACGAGTTTATCTCCCTGTATCTCATCTATATAAATGTGTCATTCTCTTTAAATCAAGAGTCAATATCAACTTATCCATGTTATCTTCATTTCTTCACCCATACTGTTTTATTCATGGCAAATGCCTTGAGAAGTATTAGCAATTTGTTTATAGTAATAATCTCACTTTAATAGCGTTCGATACATGTGAGTACTACTTTGAATATAAAATATATGTTCCATGATATAATGTTCCCTCTGGCGAAAAACGATGTCAAAACGTGCTGTGTTCGCAAGTTGGCGTGTGGTATTTTTGGAAGTTTTCCACTTTGATATTATGCTATATCTTGTCAGGAACTATACATTCTTTCTCACTTGGTTTATCTTTGCGCTGACCGTAGGCATTTTTCAAATTAAGATAAAAAAATGCAACAGTCATTATATTTGTTATATATTTTTGGTATAAAGTTATAATAGTATGAATGTTCAAATAATATTTTCTCGGATCTTTATTAAATAATTATATCGTACAAATATGGTTCCGATCGCTGTTGTATTTGTTATATGAAAGGTGACTGCATAAGACATCATATCCTCATGTTTAGTATAGATAGTCTCAAAATGATACTGAAATAGGTTATATATAAAAAATAAAAATAAAAAGATCATGAAGAAAGGGTGCATAGCCAAACCCCCCTGCTGGAGTGGAAAGCCGGTTCCTCGTATATTGAAAAAAAAAACTGCCGGTACACCACTTCAGATAGTTTAAGGTGCACTAGTCTAAACCTCTCTTTATATATTTTGGGGACATCCAGATGAAGTCTAAATGGATTAAATTCAAATATTAATCTATTTTTCAAGGATTTTGCCTCATCGATACAGACCAGTTTTTCTCGTCGTAACCTCCCTTTTTTTAAAACTAGAAATGTGATAATTTTGTTTTAATCATCCAAGTAACATTCATAAATTTCCATAACTGAGTTGAAAATCTTCCAGTGTTTCAAAATCTGCAAATGTCCACTTGGCTCTTATGTCGAGTCAAATGGTTATGTCGAGTGGTTCTTTTTCTTTCATGAGAACCCTCTGCAAAGAAGGTTGTCATTTCGAATAATTTCTGTGCAATGGTCGAATAAACATTCCTTCCGCAGCCTGCTGAACAGATCAGCATAAATGTAGAAAGACCGCTAGGAATCTGTCTATTGCAGCAAATCTGTGGGCGCGTTTATCACTCGCAAGAGTTCTAATATATGTACAATCATGTTGAAATAATAGACAAAGAACATCATTGGAAAATTCGTAAACTTAAGGAATCAACACATATGTTAGGATAAAAAAAATATCCTTAGCCGACCAAGCATAGAAATAAATACAATATGTGAAACAGCAATAAGGAGTGCCAGAGAGAAGCAATAATAACAACGAAAAATTGCAATATGAGCACAAGTAAAAATTTCTGCTGAAGACATTCATTTTATAGGTCCTAGAAATTCATATACAGATGAGGACACATGGCACAGTGGATAAAGGCGTTAGTTAGATCCAGTGACTGGACCCAAAGCGGTGTCAGTTCAATACCTGGTTAAGGCTGTGTAGAAATTGAAGAGGGCAATTAACAGGAGATAACAGATAACTGACATCCATTAGACATGGCACGTGTAACTAGAACAGCGAGCGAAATAAGGTGTTCAGATCACCATTACAACCACCCGAAGAAGGACTGTGCGTACAAGGGCCGAAAAGTCGTGATAAATATGGCAACAGGGATGAGAACAGTATTCCAAATAATGTAAATTGTATACACAATACCATTCTGGACATCTTACATGTTATCGCAGGTGGATCTGATAGGGTAAGAATGAGATCAGTGATGAAAGTATGCTTTACATTTCTTCAAATGATGACCGCTTTTGTGCGTAAGGTAAACATGAGTCGTTACATCCTGCATTGCACAGTTTTGATAACGCATTCTCACAAAACCTAGTATCATAGTGTAGCATTTTTTTTCTTTTATGTCTTATGTCTTGAAGTCCGGATCCTTTTATATGTTGTGTCTCCACAATCTCTATCCTTCGTACGGCTCCGTTATGTACTGCTACCGTCTACGTTTACATGTACCAGAGCAGGCCACTACTAGAGTACTGCTGACATATATGGGCAAGAGATGCCAAGTCTTCATTTTCAAATTTCGATAGGTACCTCACGCATCTTTGTGGGTGTTAAAATATTGTTCACCCTACAACCCGTTTCACACAGAAGAAACGTCGCAAGGCAATCACTGCATTATCGCTATTTCCATGGAAAGTGTGGAGACGTACTACATTTATTAGTTTCATCAGCTCTAATAAATACTTTAGTGAATCGCCTTCATTATCTTTGCATTTCATTACTGAGATGTAAGTTTTCTCACACGAACAGTTTTCTTGCACAAACCGCTGATATGTGCAACCGACTCACAAGAAGAATCTTCCCTGATCACGACAATCTTAACAGTTTTTTTCCCTAGATATCCTCATAGACTATGTCTCTTACTTTGTACGCTCAACTTCAAGTGGCTCTTGAGCCTTTTATATGTTGAACAGTATTGTAAAGAAAAACAATGTAGCGGGCAATTTTTTCTCATTATTAGACCTCTATCAATTTGGACCTCCCATTTACAAAAGCTATGTAGATAACTTACTCGTTCAACCCATGTTTCTACCCTACAGGAAGCGCGAAGAGGAGCAATATATTTTGCGCTAGCTCGATGTTGTTGCTTTTTAACATAAACTCAAAGATAAACAGGAGCTTTCCTGGTCGATAATATCATTAGAGACGTAATGTCTCGAACAATACTTGCGCTGTTGCATCAGTGGCGTTGAATAAGGTATTGAAGGACCGTATTCGCCAAATTTATGGTCATATGAAGGCGAACGTAGTTGCCTGTAATTAGGCACAAGCCACATACACAATGTATTAATATGGCGCCGGCGTCATCCAGCAATAAAACATTTGTTTTAATGTTGCATCATGAACTTCACTTTAATGTTGAGTAAACTGAAATGCATGTACGGGATGTTGTAAATTTATTATTTTAAATGAATAGATAAATAATGGATTGAATGATATATATATATATATATATATATATATATATAGAGAGAGAGAGAGAGAGAGAGAGAGGGAGAAAATTTAAGAGAGAGAGAAACAGAGATAGATAGATAGATAGATAGATAGATAGATAGATAGATAGATAGATAGAGAACGGGAGAAGTAGATAGAGAAATAATGGGGAGGAAGAAATATATATATATATATATATATAGAGAGAGAGAGAGAGAAAAGAGAGAGAGAGATAGATAATGCAGGGAATGACATAGCTACACTTAGATATATAGATAGATAGGAACATACTGATAGCACAATGGCTAGATAGATAATGGGGATAATTACATACATATATGTATATATATATATATATATATATATATATATATATATATATATATATATATATAGATAGATAGATAGATAATGAGATAAAGTGAAATGCAATGAGAGGAAGGCAGAAAAAACTTTATAAGATCTTCTCTATCCTAAATCTTCATTTACGCGCAAGTAAATAACTTCAATTAGATCGGCATATATATATATATATATATATGTTTGCGCGCCCAGTGATAAATATATATACATATAAGCACGTACGTATCTGTGTGTGTATATATATATATATATATATATATATATATATATATATATATATATATGTGTGTGTGTGTGTGTGTGTGTGTATGCGTGTGTGTGTGTGTGTGAATGTATGTGTGTCTATGCATAATCTAATTTTAACATGATTGAAGTAAATCTGTAATTCCCAGAAACAACTTGCAAATTGTATACAGTATCCTACACATATGTCTGGATGTGTTGCGTTTCTTTATAGTACTGCATTCTATCATCAACTATATGTATTATATATTATTACAGGTACAAACACGCGCTTGAAAATATGTATGTAACAACGAATATACACACACACACACACACACACACACATATATATATATATATATATATATATATATATATATATAATCGTATAGATTTTCATCGGAAAATAAACAATCATCCGAGATTCTTCGTAGAGAAAGCAGAGAAATCAAATCTTTTTGTTGAATCCTAAATTCTCAAAATTTGAATCACAATGATAATGAAGACGAATTGATTTTCCACAACTGAACATTTTCTATAATTGTAAATCGGCTTACTGACTACATATATAGAAATAAAAACAGAAAAAAAGTAAGTAATATCTTGTCTGTACCAACAATTCTCTTGTAATCAGCCAAACCATCGATTGTTGCTTCCTTCGGAGAAAATACTTGAATTTTACTAATGTCTAGCCGAACATTCATCATCCAGATATCGAGTAATTTTAGTGAGATTAAAGCTATTGATTAGCGTATAAACAGCGCTGTGCTTACTGATCTTATCAAAAATTCTATTCTTCCCTTCTTACTATTAGATTTTCTGATATGCAAGGGTAAACATATAAGCCTGGGTGGTTGTTATTCCTAATTAAGTCTTGTCAATCAATGTTCCTATCTTTACATGCATGAAAAACATTTTTCACTTTGTTTATGTCTTATTCGCAACTTTCTTGTTTTCTGATATTTATCAATTATTATACAGCAACATTAAATCAGTTCATAAAAGTATTTACAAACAACTGCGCCAATTAAAGTATTTAAAATCGCGGCATGTTTTAAAACGGTTGAGATGTGTATTTTTATGAGGTCTTCGTGTAGAAAAATTAAAAACAGAATTTTTAAAAAATTTGGACGCATCAAAAACATGGCTCAAAATATTGTGGTCTGTACGCTTTTGGATATACTTCCGTTTTTTTCGCGTTTCTTCTTATTGTGGGGCTCGCCCCTTGTACACAAAATGGACTCGTCCAAAGTATACTTATACTACAGAGAAATAGCGTTAGAAAAACTTCGAGACAGGGTGTTCACCCAGAGTTATACGTGAGTCCGGAAAGCGAGATAATTACGGTTTCACTTACAGAGACTTGTACAGATACTTTTCTACTAACCCGCATTCCTAGACTACTATTCTTCATTTCAAGTTTGTATTCTTACGTTTAATAGACATATTTTTCTATTTCAATTACTGGCGTTGCTTATTTATTTGTACAGGATTCCATCCACGGGATCCACAACACTTCTTTATGCATCTAGGTATAACAAATATGAGAAAATGGATAAAATATTAACTTTTCAGCTTTGATAGCATCGTTTACGTTGTCCGTCTCTTTTTTTAATGTAAGGTTATTTCTGTGCAAGACCCAGTGGCAAGTCGTGATTGAGGCTTGCGTTAAGGGTTAGCTTATATGAATAGAAGGTAAGATAATGGTTAACTTGAACAGTTTAAGATCGTAGTGATTGGAGAAGCATCTTCTTGAAAATCTGTTCCACAAGGCATTGGTTCGTATATAAGAGTCCAGCTTGATGTCAGGTTTGAGTCTGAGGCTTAATATTCTATTAAGGGACACCCATCCCTCGTGACTCGTGGTAGTTCGGGGTCCGATCGGCGGTGATGTAATATAACCAGCTTGGTTTTCTGAGTCACTGAATGTAACCAGAGAGTCTTTCAGTTAGTGCTAGGTCTGAGGAGAGGTCAGCTGTCCTGTATGCAAGGAATTATTTTCCAGTGTACATACACTTTCCCGCAGATACATTGTTGCAAGCCTATCGCTATTTCCATGGCAAATGTTCAAATGAGCTCCACTCTTTGCTCCACGAGTTCAGGCATTTACCACTAGAAATCGCCATCCGGTCCCAGATTAGAATCACTAACGTTTCATTCAATGTTGAAGGAGGAATTTGCATTGTCCTCCAGAAAACAGCTACAAATCACGAGCGTAGTTTTTTCCATGAACACTACAACATTTAACTTCTAGTCAAAATCCAATCGTTCTCTATTCTCCATATTCTCATAGTTTTCACTTCTTTCAACTTCCTCTAACGCATTCTGGGTTTGACGATAAACTACATCCGGCAGCCAATTCTCTGGTCGGCAGATTCGGGGCTTTGAGGAACGCTGAACTGTTGTTGTTCCTACGTCCACCCCTAACCGGGAGGGAGCACTTGTTAAGGTCTCTATATGGGAAAAACGTGAGTCCGCCTCGGCACCAAACAACAATCAAAGGTACATTTTTATAACAAAATTACAATCATTGCTACGCTAAAATATTTTAAAAAATATGTTCCTCTCTCACTTCACTATTACCTGCCAGTTCCCTACTAAAAGAGCATAAAATGATAGTCGGCGGAGGTAAGTTGGTTGCTTGAAACGGATGTAATAGTAAATTAATAACGTCTTTATGGTTAAGTACTGTAACAGTGGAACACACCTATTCTATAGTTAATAGACTCTACCACCTATAATAAGTAGGTGTCGCTAAGTCGCTCAGTGAGTTGGTCAGTCAGTCGATGTCGGATATTAAAGTATCTGCCACCACAACTAGATTTCTCTGCGTCGTTACCTATTATATCAAGTTCCTAACGTTTTGTACGTCGAACCTATTTTAGGACCGACTTAGTACAACTACAAGCATTCCACTGTGAAATCACTCCATAACAAATCTGACGACGAGGATTCGAACTCATACGGAGAAGAAAAACTTTCGTACTCCATAACAATTAGTTAATAAATATTTTCCCAATTTTTAAATATCCATTTTGAGTATGAAAAATATAGATGATACTTTTCTGAAGCGGTCTTCTAAAATTATGAAAGTGTTATAGTGGAACGCACCTATTCTATAGTTAATAGACTCTCCCACCTATAATAAGTAGGAGTAGTAATAGTAACGAGCAGTCGCTTAGAGGGTCGATCAGTCAGTCGATGGCGGACGACCGTTAGTCGGATATTAAAGTATCAGAGACTACAACTAGATTTCTCTGCGTTATACCTATTATATGAAGTTCCTAACGTTTTGTATGTCGAACCTATTTTAGGACCGACTACAAATACAAGTCTCCACTGTGAAACCACTCCACAACAAGTACACACTTACTATTCAATTTATGTTTAAACATATCCAGCAAATGGCCTGTTACACATACATGTAGGTATATGAATTTGTGTGTGCATGCATATGTATGTGTACCTCTGTGTATATATACACACGCAAACACAGACTCACACACGTGGGTTGGTGTTTGTGTAAATGAGCGTATGCCTCTGTTTGTGTGTATGCGTATATGTGTGAGTGATTCAATTTGTGTGTGTGTGTGTGTGCGTAAGTGAGTGTGTGTGTGTGTGTGTGCGTGTTTTATCAATGACAAGAGTTGAAGATTATTCGTTGGAAGAAGTATCAGTTTGTCATTCAGCTGATTGATATTAACTTCAACATCCCGACTCCAGAATTTAGCAGAGGGACACGTCTTTCCACTCATCAGCAGGTATCTGCAAGTGACTGCATATACTTATCGATTTTCTTTTTTTTATATATATGTACGAATTATTGGTGGAATTTTTTTCATAGTTTGTGTGTGTGTGCGCGCGTGCGCTCATACGCCCGTCTGGGCGGGTGTGCGTACGTTTAAGATACCGCCATCATGTGTACCTTTCGTCGTTTCTGTTTTCCACTTTAAACTCATTGCTCATGGTCTTATCTCTTTTTTCCTCTTTTCTTTCAATACACACACACACACACACACATATATATATATATATATATTATTATATATATATTATTATATATATATATATCGATGAAAAAAATAGGGAGTAAAATATATTCGATAATACTGTTAATTTTTTGTTTTTGTTTTTGCGAAATGATAATTTAAAATTAAATTTTGATAATACGAAGTTTTGAATTTTATCAATAGGAAAAGATCTCATTAATATGTATGGTGTTTATATGATTAAAAAAAAAGTTAGATACCATCTAAGCTTTTTATCTCCTGCCACTCAAAGAATCCTATTGGCACATATCATTTATAACCCTCAACAAATGTGTCCCCGTGAGCGCGAAGATAAACAGAAATAGCAAGAATTCTTGTCAAAAGTGAAACAAAATGATTACATCCATTTCAAAATTGTTAAATGTGATACAATCGGCGTGTTCGAAAAGAGTATGGTACTTTTTCACTATTCATACGTTAATAAAATTTGAATTAATCTCTGACATTCGCGTAATTATGGGATTAACTTAACGTCTCTTTTGTTGGATAAAACGTACCCTACATGTGAAATTCCCTTACATTCCAAATGAAAATAAACATGAATAGCAGATAATGCTTTTAGGGTATTAGCTTTTATGATACCAAAGTAAAGCATGGCAGTAAATTAGTTTACATCATATCAAATATTTTCCAGAATTTTAATTTATTATTCATTAAGAATAGAGAATGTATATACTTATAAATAATGAACATTTTTGTTCGGTAACAACATGTAATAGCTCAAACCAGAAACTGAAAGAAATGCATCTTATATAATATAGCAATGATAAAAATTCATAAGGTCGAAAAGAAAGCTGAGGAAGATATTTTGATAAATACAGACAAACACTTAGAAGTCGGAGTGAGATTCAGATGCACGAATTGAACTCTGAGAATCATGTTCTGTTTTTTGTTAGTGTTAATCTTATTCGTGTTTAAACTCTATTCTATAAAACACATCAACTCTCCCATAAAAGAACACCTGGAAATTGAGATGTATTTAATTAAAACAAGTTAGGAATTTAACATGCAATATGCAAGCATATCCTGATGGAGACATCGTAGACAATGAAGTATTTTATCTTCACGCTATTAAAAATGATATTAATGTAGGAATTTGCTAATATTTTGAGCCTAAGTTAATAGTCCATTTGGAAAAGTAGATTGTTGGCAATGTCTCAGAGAAAAGCTAATGTTAGGGAGACGTCTAAGTTTTCCAGAAAAGGAAATCGTCATGCTTAATAGTTGAGTATATAAGGTAATCTTAATGGTAGCATTAGCGTTTTACTTATACGGAAATATTTTAGCATTCTTTGACCGATCAATTAGTATTACAGACGGTTGAAAATAATATTTCCGGAAAATATATTTTTGAAGTCCAGTAGCAGTTATCGCTCTGTACATTCTGATTTGACGATTTCTGTCTTAATCTTTTATTTAAATTATTGGGAGAACATCAACAACTTGATAATTTCATTATTATATTTTTGAGTTACATGCGATTTCTGTTTTAATTGTTTGCGGTTGCTGATAGTCCTGAAGTCAGCAGACGAGCAAGTAGAAATTTAGAATTCAAACATGATCCATAGGTTTCAGTCACTTCTTCCTTATGTGCCGTGTCGCCTAATGACGAAGGCGATCGTGGCCCTCCATAATTTCCCGTTCTCCGTAGCTCTTAATAAATTTGGTCTCTTTTTATTTCTTCTAAAACTTCTTCTGACATCCTTTGATCCAAACTCACTAGTTATGTTATGCGTTTTTTTGCTACTGTCCAACTTGCCTTCAATCTTTCCTGACAATGGACAATTAGTCAAAGATATGACATGTCTTTTACTATATTATTTCTATTTTATAATCTATAATAGAATGTCTTACAACAATTCAAAATATAAATTTATTGAAGGATTTTTTTTACAGACAAAATACCAAGAGTTAAGAAAATAATAATAATAATAATAATAATAATAATAATAATAGTGAAAAAAAAGCATAAATGAAAAAAATAACAAAACAAAATGAAAATGGTGAGCCTATATACACAAACAAATGTTAAAAAAAAAAAATAAATGTTTAAAATTTCAGCGTCTCCTGCCCTTCATCTGCATGTGTAATTACATAAAGGGAAATCTGAAGTTAGTCCAGACGGAAGAACGAAACGTCTCACGCAAAAATTGTTGTCAGATGGAAGACATTTGCTAAGTACTTTCAACTATTTTAAATTGTCATCTTCAGGGCGTAATGTTTCGTCTTAGTGTTTGCCTATGTATGGGAAAAATTGCGCCCTGAAGATGACAATTTGAAATTGTCGAAAGGACTTCGAAAGTGTTTCTATCTGACAAAAATTAGAATATAAAGATCTTATTATTGAAGGAATTGGTAGTAAGTTAATGTCTCATGAAATCTTGTTAGCGAAGTGATTTCGCCATTAATCACATTAACATTGCTAATTTATTCATTGTATAATTTGTTTCTTTATGACATATAATATCAGCTGCACATTCTAATATATATATATATATATATATATATATATATATATATATATATATATATATATATATAAACCTAGTGAGCCAGACAAACCTACCCAGGTTTCACCTAAGCGGATCGTCAGGGAAAGCTGGCTAAAGAGGCAAAAGAGAAACGCATATTTATAGCCGATAGTCAAAATTATACCACGTGACCAAAGATAGAGAAAAACACAAGAACACCGGTGGGGGGGTTAAAGATTTATTCAAAGACTTATAAAGACAAGAAAACGATAAACACCCAATCCTTAAATGGGAAATATTAAATAAAATGTCCCAAATATAAAGCAGGCCCAATATTTTGTAAACTATGTACAGAGGAGAAATTAGCCATAGCTTTATATAATCAACCTAACCAGCTATTAAACTCCAAAACCGAAATTCTTAACATATGTAGGCATAAAAAAATCTTGGTTAAGACGAATTTCCCCGTTTTTTTTGTCATTCCACCTTAATGTTCGTATTTTAATATCCCCTCCCCTTTTAGTTGTTGAATAAATCTTTAACCTCCACCCCCAACCCCCCGTTTTCTTTAAAGCCAGAAAATATTTTTAGTATTGTAAGAGTTTTTGTTTTGCTGATACAAGTCTTACTAAATAATGCACAAGTAGAAGGCGGAGAGTTTGTTTCATATGATTCCCAAGTGTATTTACGCGGATGTAAATATAAGTATGTCAACCAAAATTGGAACTAGACTCTCTAATGTCCAATTCCGAGCCATTATCATTTACACAATCTGCACATCTAAGCTTACAGCATCTTGTCTTCCAAAACGTTCACCCATTTAGGTACTGGCTAGGCCCGACGCTGCTTAAATTCGCTGATCGTACGTGAATTTGCGATTGAACATGATATGGCCGTAATCCATGTAGAGTTGTAAACAAAGAAAAACTACTTAATAATTAATTAAGTAATAATCAACAAAAGCAGGAAGGTTTTGTTTAACAACTTTTATCATTAACATCAAACTTTATGTGACCATGAAGCTACCGCATTTACGTTTTAGGTGAAATCGTTGTTATATTTTGGAATATTGCTCACGCAATAAAAGGACCAAGACCCAATTACGGTACAGGATTAGTGAATGAGGTTATCGTAAGAGCATAAAGGGAGGAAGAAGAGGCTAATTTTATGAATGCATGTAGGATAGATAACGCTTAACCTCAGACTTGGTCGAGGTATATTTTCGAGAGTCTGTTTCTCAAAGTGACCATTCTGAGGAATAATCTGAGTCGAACTTCTTTCTTACCAAAGGGATTAGAATGGAATTTAGTGAGTTCACGCCGTGTAAAAGACATGGCGGTTTCTAGATGTGAACATCAGTATGTTCGCATAAGTAAGAAATGTAGCTCGTCTGGATTTTTGCCCTAGATATAGATATTCTGGTCTGGTTCTCCTACTATTCATCTTGAGGTTCTTGATAAAATCCAATGAAGGATCCTGACTTTCGACTTCAGTGATTTTCCCACCGACGTGGCGTGGTTTTCTCTCTGTCTATTCTACAAATATTTTCATGGCAACTGTTCTGACGAGTTTTGTTTTTTAACCTAGTGCCCTGACTACACGAATTTATGCGAGCTACGAGATTAGCATCTAGTTTCAACGTTTTACTATTGAAATCGCTAAATGCATACGCCTCCTGTACTCCAACATTTTCTTTTCTTGCACTTCACGCCTGTGGAACGCCTTTCCATTTACTTGCTTCCATGATAACTACAACTAAAACGAAAATTTAAATGCATTGTCAATCCTCATCTTCTATCTTTTTTTAATCCGTTTTATTTTTTTCTTTTTCCTCAATCCTCCCTATACTTTGTCTTTTCTCTCACTTTCACTCCCTGTAAATCCTTGCGTAGTAATGGCATTTTCGTTTCCTTGGGTTGAAATGCTTTAAAAAAAAAGATTATCGAGAGGCCTGTTCGTACATCATTCATGACTGCTACCCTAAACGTGTCCATGATTTGATGAACGTCTTTGTTTGTGCTTAGTCTCAAAAGGGGTATAATTAAGGGATTAAAATAAAGACCAAAAAGTGGATATATATAGGGTAAGATAATTGCAAATATTCTAAAGCCTTCGACGTGGCTCAGGAAAACATATGGGAGACTTGAAAGCATATGCTCACCATCTAAATCAAAAGCATGAAGATTATGTTCAGCACTTTCAAGTATGTATTGACATTCATGTTCGGCTCTCCGGGAAGAAAGATTATTAGCAGGACGTGCCCTTAATGGCTCACCAGATGAAGACCCGTCACAAACGATATGAGGGTAATACTGTAGTCATCTTCTTGGGGTCCACGCGCATATAGATGTTGTTTTGACAGATCTCGGGATATTTAAAAAATATTTGAGCCACTGTGGTTGTCATCTAGTAACATGCGTACTTTCTCCGCGTTTGTCAAACTAGAAGCTGCCGTAGATTTGCTATCGATATAGTTATTTTCTAAGCGTAGCTTAGATGTGGCACAAGGCCGAAAGTATGGGACACCTAGTGAGAAACGAACTCACTTTTCAGTCGTAACCGATAAACATAATAGACATTAAAAAAAATAATATGACGCCTGTAGTTTGGCATTACGCTCGGATGCTTTCCAATATTGGCAAACTAAACAAGTTTTCTCAAATACTTTAAGAAACCAGCATATAATCCCTTATTTTCAAAAGTGGGTACTTCTTTGAAGATTCTGTCAGAATGTATTAAGCAAGGCGACTTTTTACGAAAAAAACAAAAACAAAAAAACAATAAAAAAAGATGCTGCTAAAATTTTAAGAATGTACTTTTATTTATGCGTCATATGTTGGGTTCATTTTACTTATAATATTGTTTTAGAGTCTGTCTATATTTCTGAGATGAGGTACTATGTACATTATCAACATCATTCGGACTATTGTTCTCAACTTTGTCGCCATATTTATCACAACGTTTCGGCCGTTGTACGCTCCGTCTTTCTTCAGGTGGTTGGAATGTCGAACTGAAGCCTTTATTTCGCTCACTGGGGTAGACTGTTCTAGTTCCACGTGCCAAGGACACATGGCACAGTGGATAAAGGCTTTGGTTAGATTCAGTGACAAGACCCAAAGAGTGTGAGTTCAATACCCGGTTAAGGCACTGGAGAACTTTCAGAGGAAAATTAACAGGAGATAACTGATAACTGACATTCATCAAGCATGGAAGGCTGTGTAACGTTTTCCAAACTAATTTAAGTATCTTTCTCTTTTTGAACGATTTTATCATATACTAGCAGTAGAGCCCGGCGTTGCCCGGGGATGTAACAATAAGAGATAGATCAAGTATCGACCATCATAAAGACTGAACATTAAAATTGACAAAGATTATTCTTTAAGGTTGACGGACACGCATGTCTTAATTAGTTTTTTTTTTCTTTTTTTACGAATTGGTCAAACCCAAACTCAAACAAAAACATTGTTTTCAATCTTTATGAGTCTACCGATTGAATAGAATTTTATTATAAACAATTGTCTTGAAAATGGAATTGTTAAAGCATTCTGAATGTAAAAATATAGAAAAAAGTGTGCAAGACAATAAGAAACACTACCTGCCAAAAAAAGTGAAGTTTTGTTGAAATCAGTTGAAAAATGTAGGAAATCCGATCCCATGTATAAACGAACACAGACACACACACACACACACACACACACACACACAAACAACCTGGGTTTTATAATAAGTATAACTCGATATGAGTTGTCCATCTTTCATTCACGCGACATTAAACGTGTTTTCAAATTGATTTCATGCAAAAAAATGTGCTTTTCCAATTTTTGGCGCTGTCAGAACTACCGCAAGGTAATTTTACGTAGTTCTGTGAAGTTTTGTTGAAATCGGTTGAAAAATGTAGGAAATCCGATCCAATATATAAACGTTACAGACACACACACACAATCTGCGTTTTATAATAAGTAAGGTATATATTATCATACTCGTGACGCGTGTCTAACCAATGAGAACTACCAAAAGTCATAATATTCTAGTACTATGTCTCAATATATAAACGTACACACACACACATACACACACACACACACACACACACACATTTGCGTTTATAATAAGTAAGATGTACCGTAAATTTCATATCTCCCTTTATCTCTTTCTCTATCGTTCTCTCTCTCTCTCTCTCTCTCTCTCTCTCACACACACACACACACACACAAATACACACACACACACACTATTTCTCATTCTAAATACAGGTGACTGTGCTTCCATTTTTTTAACATGTCTTTCTTGCTCAAATATCTCGGTCATGGCATTCTCAGCATCCTTATGTAGAACTGAATCTTTGTTGCCTTAAGTCCCTTCTTACTTTGGGAGGAAACTGTCCAGCATTCACTATCATACTGTAGGTTTGTTATGACATATAACTCAGTACGCGTACTCATCTTCCTGTCACTCACCTGCCATCTATTTACGCAAGGTCGTTATAGAGGCCATCCGATGTTTCATTCAACCGAACACGCCTTCCTCATGTTCTGCGGGTATCAAATTCTCCGAGCGCTCATTCTTCATTATGTGCCCCATGAATTTCATTTCACACAAACACACACTTTCTCTCTGCCTCTCTCTCTTTCTCTGTATATATCTATCTCTTTATCTATATATCTCTCTCTCTTTCTGATTCTAAATATAGGTGACATTTTGCTTCCATTTTACTTAAAATTTATATCTTGCTCAAATATTCCGCTCATGGCATTCCCACTATCTTCCCGTAGAATAAAATATTTGTTGCCTTTAGTCTCTTAAATCCTTTAAGAGAAAATTGTCCAGCATTCACTGCCATGATGTTAGACTGATATCACATATCGCGAAATACGCTTACTATCCCTCCCTGTCAGTGTGTAAAACGATAAACTACGTCGAACAGCAAGGCCTCTGATCAGGAGATTTTGAGGAGCGTGGAACGACCACTCAATTGCTAGTGTTCCCATGTCCATTCTGACATGGGGTGGTAACACCTGTTAGGCTCCCAGCTATGGCCAAATAGTTAACCCCCAAACTTGTGTAAAAATAGATTTAATGCCAGAAATACGTTGCAATAAAAAAAGAATATTACTAGCAATAAATTTTGAAGAAAAAAAATTATCAGCAATACTTAAAAAAAATACCAGTCATACAAGCAGCAATACATTCTTAAGAAGTTGGATTGTACTCAAATATATGATTAATTGAAAAATGGTTTAATATATATGTATGCAGACACACCTTTTTTTTACCAAACTATCGCTATGAAACTATTTCAAAAATTTTGTTCGCATTAAATGACCCAATGAGGTTTTGATATGCCATAAAACAAAACAACCAACCGTGTCATTGACCTGAGATCTATTTACACAAGCTCATCATATAGGTGTACTCAATGTTACATTCTATTCCCTTCTCCTTGTTTATGTTCTTCGAGCCATATTTTCTCATAAGGTTCCCCGTGAATTTAATCTCTCTCTCTCTCTCTCTCTCTCCGCCTGAGGTGGGGGGGAGATAGATAGATGACAGTGTCTATTTGCTTCCATATTACTGAAAAAGTATTTCTTGCTCAAATATTTCTTTCAAGATATTCACACAATTTTAAATATAGAACTAAATATGTGTAGCCTTAAGACTCCTCGTCCTTTGGGAGGAAAGTGTCCAGCATTCACTATTATAATATAGGAATGATATGGAATAGCGATAAGTAAGCGTACTATTCCTTCGCTGTCATTAAACTGCTACCTCTTCACACAAGGTCGTTATATAGGTTACTCGATGCTTCATTCTACTCCATTGGCCTTCCTTAGCTTCTTCGAGTATCAATTTCTCAGACCCCTCTTTCTTCGTTCTGTGCCACTTGAATTTCATCCCACTCTCTCTTTCTCTGTCTTTCCGATTCTAAATACACGTGACTTTTGTTTTCATTTTCCTCAAAATTTACTTGTTGCTCAAATTTTCCATTCATGGAATTCCCACAATCCTCCCGTAGAATCAAATAATTGTTGTCTTAAGTTTCCTCTTCCTTTAGCAGGAAATTATCCAACATTCACTCTCCATAATGTAGGACTGATATGACATAGGGATCTTTCATTTATTTTGAAGGAAAATCGTATTTTTTTAAACTTTGTATCTGTTATGGGACCTTCCCCATGATAACATAATGGACTATTCCATACGTAATAAATACTGCGCCTCAAGAGGAAGCAGAGAGTTCTGTCTGACGTCGGGCGCCCGGCTGATTGGTTGAACTCTCTGCCTTCGGACGGGGAGGAACCGGAACGAGGCTACGCCGAAGGGCGGAGTCTCTTTCGGGGAGGTAAACCGACCCTGAACCCGTTTATACGGGTTCAAAGGGCATATTTTTGGCCGAGCCCACAGGCTCGGAGACCCCACGTTAAACCGGCCTTGTGCCACATGATGCGCTCGTGGTGGGCTGACTAAATATCATTGCGTCTGAAATCGGGAGTTTCGTCTGAAGTCTGAAGTTCCGCCTGAAGTCTGGAGTGAGGTCCGTCAGGAGTCAGTCAGTCGAGTCAGAGGCAGTCCGAAACAGAGTCGTGTTCAAACAATTACTACTAAACCTGATTGTTCGTACTAACATTTTCTGTTTCTCTGTATATATTCCTGTTTGTAATATATCTGTGTTATTCCATATCCGTATTCGAGTTCTTCTTATTTGGTTCTACCTTGGACTATCACCGTGGTACAAGGAACCGGACCTTAACAGTATCGATGGATTTCTGTGTCAAATTTTCTACTTGGTTTACTGTTTGTTAGATATTTAAATTTCTGTATTTCTCCAGTTTGTTGCTAGAATTCTAGAGAGTCTGCTTCTCACAATCAATCGATACTTTATTCTCGCACTCCTTTTCACCCTTGTCGACGTATTCCAGCAGTTTTCTTTCTGTGTCTGATATTGACAAGATAAATCATGTCTTAAAATTCCTTCAAATTAGATTCGTAATCAAATAACCCCATGAACCTTGATGGTCGTGTTTCCATGCTCAGTTCTTCAAGGTCTTTCTTCGGTAAATATTGATTACCTGGCCAGGCTCATCTCCTCATCAAGTAACTTGCGATATATTGTGAAGGCTTGCATGTTACCAACAGCTGTCAATATTCTATGATGTGTCCGGTCTATTGGAATATTGGAATAGGGCAATAGGGCATCGTGAAAAGGAACTACATCAAGCCGAACTTAGATATCTTTGTCTGATTCCATTTTCCAAGCCTTGTTAATTTCGAGGCCAAACCTCATCTGCCCAGGTTATATTAGATAGGGACGAAAATATACGATGGAAGATGTAATTCTTTCTTGGGAATCTGGGAATTATGTTCACTTCTTCAGCTTTGGTTTTTTCAATATTAATTCATTCGAATTCAATACAGCCTAAATAATATACAGAGCCCCACAAAAAATGTATATACACATAAGGAAACGAAAAACTGTCTTTCGTAGTTTTATCAGATTGCCATAATAGTGTTTACTGTAGTACGATATTTTCTCGAGAGATGCAATTACGTTCATGGCTCTAGCATCAACAAGTCCTAAAGCATGTTGTGTATCGCAGAAGACAAAGTTCATTGGCTGCCCTTAGACAAGAAATTAAAAATGCATGTGCATCAATCCCACAGGACACTTTGGACAACGTTGCCCAAGCAATAGATCGACGTACCAATAAATGTCCGGAAGCTAAAGGCCACCATTTTGAGTATATTGTCGGATTGTAGAGTCAAATGTTAACTTGTATGAATCTCATGATATTTGAATAAATTTAGTATTAAAATATCTATACAACATTTCCTTTCTTGAAGCGTGTATGCATTTTCGGCGGACTCTATATATAAAAGAGCTTAAATTATATATATATATATATATATATATATATATATATATATATATATATATATATATATTAAAAATATATAATATGCAATGCCGAATATATAATAGCGAAAAATAAATAATATTTCACTGAGAATATATATATATATATATATATATATATATGTGTGTGTGTGGTTTGCACAAATCTGTTGGAAATGGTTCTATGAAAAATCAACACATATAAACTGAGCATTTACTCTCCTTCGACAAAGCAGACTTTATCCAGCGTCTTCCATTCATGAGAACTTTCCTGGGACTCACTTCCCTTTTGGAGATAGCGAGCAGCTGTCAAGTGGCATTCTCATGAATTACATCGAAGTGTTCAAATCTTATTCCTTTCAAGTGGGATTCGCTTTTAAAGGGGATAACGTCGCACTTGAAGAGATGTAGTGAATATAGCAGTTGCAAATATGTGGAATGTTATCCATGCTCAAAGACTGCTTCACACAACGTGGTCACTGATGGAATCTTTGTAGTATGGTGAAACATCCTCCCTCTACACACTTTCCTTCCAAGAACGTTTATAAACTACGGAAGTTCTTGAGACTGTTATAATTTAGTGTGTATAAGCAACAGAGTTCAAGGTCAGTCTATCAAAAACGGCTTCACACTGTGTACTTTAGTTCTGTTACTATAGCCACACTCGTTTTATAGTTTTGATGAGACCTCATTGATATATATATATATATATATATATATATATATATATATATATATATATATTTTTCTTCAATTTTAATCAGCATCATATCATATAAAGTTCATGCCATTTTTGTTGAATTCAGTTTATTCATGTTTCTAATACATTTGCATTATAAATTGCTATATTTTACAATAAATGTTTGTATTGGCATAAATTGATACTTTTTGTTTAGATGTATAATTGCTAACTATTTCGTCTCGATTTTTAGGTTCGTATCCATAATGTTTTTCTTAGGAATGTTTTTAAAATTTGTTATATGAGATTAATATATATATATATATATATATATATATATATATATATATATATATATAAAAGAAATATGTTGTAGTGGTTCCAACGAGAGTAATCAGTACACACACACACACATATATACACACACATATTTCCCAAGCTACATGGAACCAGTACACACACACTTGTGGTGGGATGGATAGTGTGTGTATTTGCGTATGTGTGTGTATGCGTATATTAATACAAATAAGTTTACGAATTCCTCGTAGTTAGAGTATATGTATGGATTATTTATATACGCATATATACACGCATACTGACAGGAACACACCAAAATGGAAACAGATCCAAGAGCACATAGTGGTCACTAAAAAATTAAAAGATAAATGCCGATAACTATTCGCTGGACCAACCTTAATTGTTTTATGACCCTTCGCGCAGAACTCTTCATTGACAATTCTAGATAGAAATTCGGATTACCAACACACAGAAATGTCTCATATCGAGAATATTTCACATTGAACATGAAGAAAATTAATTATTTTTTTTAATAATATGTAGAAATCTCCACTTTTACCTGAAGACGGTTTGAGACCAGAAACACGTGTCGTAAAATTATGTAAAACAAAGCATAATATTTTTCTAAATATATCCACATTACAACCAAAAACGTTAGCGGCACCTCTCTTCTCTTCTTTTTATATATATATATCTATATATATATATATTTTTATATATATATATATATATATATATATATCAAACATATATTGTTAAATATAACAGAAAATGAATATCTAGTATGTTTGATCATGGCCGTTTAAGCTTCATATAGTTGCTTTTTTAGGGAGAAAATAAAGATAAAAACTGTCCAACAAGCTTAGATCGAGAAACAGCATAATAAAAAAATATGCAAATGTTTAGTGTTTGGCTTGTGGAAAATAATTTGTCAACTACAAGGTCTCTGAGACGTTTTTGAACTTTATCAAGAATGGAAAAGTGAGGACTGGGCTGCTCTCAGTCAAATACGACAACAATACTTCATTTTAAGCCTCATGCCTCCAGATTTCCCATTAGTGAATTATATTACTGATATATGTTTGTTTACTCTGGCAACTAATTGCAGGTGCTAGCATATTATTTTTTAAATAAGATGGTGCCAATAGTAAGAACGCTTTTGAATGACGGCGCACCGTGTACTGGTTGACATGTTCGACTAGTTGAACAATACTAATTATTACTGAGTTTGGTCCACACTGTGTACCTTATATATGTGTCAGTGTACAGTAACCGAATAAAACTCCGTAAATCACAACATCTAACTGATAACCATCGTTAATCTTTCACTTCTTATGCATCTCTTGATATGAAAAAGACATTCCGGCAAAATATTTTTAGCCTGGATTATATATGGTCTTAACTGAATATGAATCGCGTGCCTTCCCAAATAGCTAATCAAAGCTATCTACAACTTCCTATCAATTTTGTAAACATTTCACCTCAAGAAAGGCAAGAAAGGCAGTTAAGCCACTAAGACGCAAGGATTTACTGCGTGATAGAACAAAAATACTATTATAGCGAGAGAACAAGAAAGAAAAAGAAAATAAGATGACAGAATGTACGGACTGACAATGCATTTAAATTTTTGAAGATCAAAGTTTACTGGAAAGAAAGTAAACAGAAGTGAGTTCTAAAACGAGAAATACGATTGAAGAATCTTTTAGCATAGGAATACATCTACCCATTTCAACTGTAATATGATGAGACATTGTTGGCCGTATAGAACTGCGCATAAATTAATAAAGTCTAGGTACCATAGAAGAAATTTCATCAGAACATTTACCTTAAAAGTATTTATGGAAAAGGCACAGGGAGGCTACATTACGGCCGTGTGAACATGACTGAAGGCGAGATATCAGGCCAGGATCAATAGAATTGCAGATTTATCAAGAATCTATATATGTATATCGGGAGCACCAGACAATATGTGCATCAATATTCAAAACATGCACGGATATCATCAGACTTATAGATATGGAAAATGTATTCCAGAGAGAAAAAAAAATCATCTCACAATACGCAATGAACCAACTTTCCTGGAAGTAGATCTAGCAAATGATTCAATATAATCTTCCTACTTCATACTAGCGGAGAATTTAGTAGTCGCTCTTATTTTGCTAACGTATCTGTCCCGTGTTCCGCCATCTATTCCCACAGGTTTATCAGGTAAGTATATACTTGCCTTTTTCCTATCATTCTTGCCCTCAATATATTCCACGTGTTTTTTTTTGTTTTTTGTTTTTTTAAACCAATTTACCCCAAGCAATGCGGGAGTACCACTAGTACGCTAGGGACTATGGAAAAGAGTGGGTATAAGGGGGGTTGAGGAAAGGATAAAACGGAGGAAGAAAAAAGAAGAACGGATATCAAAGCAACAGAAGATGTCGATTGACATTACATTTAAATTTTTGAAGAATAGAGTTATCAGGGAAGCAAGTAAGAGGAAGTGCGCGAGGGGAAGCTGATGGAGTAGAAGTCGCAGTTATATTTTGTTTCGAAATTAAAAGGATGGGACCGTGCTTCCATCCTAGTAGCACTATTAAATTCTTGCTGTCAGGCCACCAGTGAATATAACTCGTATATGCCATGACAGTATTTATAGAAAAGACAGAGGGTAGCCACATTACGTCGGTAGGATAGTGATTGGGGTCGTGAAACCAACTCAGGACCGATCAGATTGTATATCCGTCTTTGGATTTTGTTGAGAACCTCAAAATGAACAGCCGGGGCACCAGACCATATATGGAAACAGTATTCCATGCATGGTAGATTTGTAGAAAATTAAAAATTAGATATGATCTCAAGTATAAACGCAATCACTGTTTAAAGATAAATTCAGTCAGTGTATCAACTACGTTTTCCGACAGATGTAAATATAAAAATATTTTATTCAGCATTAAGTAAAACATGAGTCTTATTCGTACGTATATATAATTCAGACTAAATGTTACCCTACTACTTTCTGTAACAAAACAAAAGAAAACACTAATTGGTTATTGGTCGGCAGGCACTCCTATTTCCATATCACCAAAATGGGATTCTGACCAATAAATAAAACATGAAATATGAGGCACGTAAATCACAATAGGTTTTTTTTCTTCCACAGATTAAGCCTATTCTGCTTGTTAGGGTTAGGGTTATATGCACAATCTACACAATGACATCTTGTGTCAGTCTGTCAGCATGTTCTTTTCATTGATATTTGAATTGAAGTTCTTCCATTTTATTATTGTAGCGTCAGATAAGCGTCTTGGGACGCAAATAAGGTTTATGACCGCTTGAACTTGGCAGGGCGAGAGTTCAAATGTCGTTGCTATCTTATTCGTCATCTCAGTTCAACGCTGCTTGCAAGCGGCCGTAGAAAATCGACGTTAGAGTTGCAAAAAGAACTCCAGGAATAAGATTAAAACTATTGCAATATATCTTACATCTAAACCTATCATTTGAGTTATTTATTCTCTTTAATTACTGCTCTCTCAGCATTACGCAGGATATGAAGTTTGCCCCGATCCATAGACTCAAGTATACTATCAATACCTTTCTAGAGACCGATGTGGAAACCCAACCAATAAATACCTATACGCAAAATCTTAAAACACATCAACGTTTAATATAGACTCAAATATAATCCAGAGGAATATTTGACTATATGCGCAAGTATAAATCCGTTCAAATTGTACCTAATGTCTTAAGTATAATCTCTTTCACAATTTGCCTACCCCCTCAGACTATCTGACAAATGTTTACTTACTGACGCAAGTAAATCACGACCAATGCATTTTCTTCTTCTTCTTCTTCTTCTTCTTCTTCTTCTTTGTGTCGTGTCCCTCCAGGACGTTGGCAATAACGGCTCTCCAAAAGTCCACGTTCTTTGTAACTTTTAATAACGTTTTGCCTTTCTGCCATCTGTCCCAAAATCAGCTCTGTCGTCCAAATACTACGCCAGGTAGGTTGTGCGTTTCTTTCCTCTGACCCTATTACCTTCAATTTGTACTGAGAGTATCAAAATTTCCAAACCCCCTTTCCTCATTATGCCCCAGAAATTTCAACTGTCTTCCTGATGTTAAGCATAAGTGATTATTTTTGTTTCCATTTTCTGTAAAACTTCTTATTTGATCACATGTTCGACCCATGGTATTCTCAGCATCATTCTACTGACTGATACCACATAAATGTTCAGTACTCTTTTCGTTGTTTCTAACGATATTTCTTTATTTAATCAGCTTTTGGAAGGCACCTCCTGCTATCTCAATGCATCTTTGGACATCCGTGTCTCATTTATCGTATTCTGTTAATACGCTTCCCAGATATTTAAATTGTTGCAACTATTTGATTTCGGTATCTTCAGGCATGTGTTGCATGTTGGGCTATTCTTTTGGCTGACAACCGCGCACTTAATCTTATTACTCAACTTCCCCACCTTCTGTATAAGTTCTTATAATTTCCTGAGTCTGATATTAACACTGTTTCATCTGCATATCTTATGTTAAGATTGTGGTCACCATTAATGATTCCTGATAGAATTTCAACATTAACAAGTTTCAACATTAAATAATTCAGCAATGTTTTGATAAGTCGCAAAATTTCCAGAACTACACTAACTCCTACTATTTTTCAAATCATTTAAATCTAAGCAAGGCGCTAATGCAACTAGAAAGCATTGGTTTAGATTGAGTGAAAGTGAATGTAAAATGGAATGAGAAAACTGAAAATGGGGAAGATTGAGGAAAAAACAAATAGGGAAGAGCGTTCAAGAAGATGGCTATTGAGGTTGTATTTAGATTTTTGAAGATCGTAGTTAAAGGGGAAGCAAGAGTCTGCAAAGACGTTCCGCGAGTGGGAAGTGCGAGAAAAGAAACTGCTAAACTAGAAGTGGGTGTTGCAAATCACTATTTTAACAGTAAAACGGTGGTTTACAGTTACCAATATAGTAGCACACTTAAATTGATGTAGTCGAGGCACCAGAGAATGATGGTCCTCGGAGCAGGCGCATTGGAAATATTTGCAGAAAACACAAAAGATGCCACGCCAAAGTGAGTGAAGATGAAATGCCTAGTCAGGATCGATTACATTACGGATCCTTGTTAGAATTTTATCAAGAATCTTGAGATGTACAGCAGGAGAACCAGACCATATATGGTAACAGTATGGACGTAAATGTGCAAGATGGATTATGACGAGAAAAATTTTAAAGGCGCGATACAATAAAATAGATAACGCAATTTATTTGATACTGTCACTCCACTTCATCTCAGTGGAAAACATGAAGCCAAGAAGGCTGTTGAGTGTTGCTCTCAAATGATCTATTCGACGGGGCAACTATATCTTCATAATCTTGTAGTGATTAATATCAGTCGCTTCGCAGGGCAGATATAATATCTAATATCCTGCAATAACCCGGAAGCGTGATAAGACAACAAAGCTTTATTGAGCTTGCATGGGGAAGCAAGGCTAGACTATTTATTTATACTATGTCAATGAGGGAAAGTTTTTCATTCAAGGGAGACAAGCGTTATCAAGAGAGGTAACTCCGGCTGGTCTATATCACATACACATCTCTTTTTTTTTTTATTGAAAGCAGAATTATTTAAATGAACTGTTAACGCATAACTCTTTATTTGAAAATACAAATTCATATTGCTTATATGAAGGAAGGTGGCTTAAATAGTAATTACGATTTAATTGGCCTGATTGGGACAGAATATGAATATTTCTTTGTTTAGAAAAGGAACTGTTTTCAATTTCCTCGTTTTTACGGCATTAAGACGAATGAAGTTAACACAATGATCTCTGTTCTCTTATTAGAGCAGGTCGCAATGAAAGTAGAATACACAGATAATCTCTTCTTACATTCTACCTTACAGTTGCACACAACGACATTGTCCGATTTAGCATTTTCTTTTCTTGGCAGACAAGATCTTGTGATTAGATTTTATAGCTGTTGCATTGTTACAGTTGGGTCACTCGCAAGCAAATGGATATAATTATAGTTTGTCTCTACATAGTGAAACTGTTCTAACTAAAATAAAATCGTTATATCTAAAACGTTTAATATATATATATATATATATATATATATATATATATATATATATATATATATATATTAGCTCGTAATATAAATACTTTTTCTAGACATGATGAAAGTTGAATTAGTTTAGGAAGTATAGTCAAACTGGTTTTATATTATTTTCGTAAACTTTTAGTATATTCCCTATAAACACACGATCACGAGTCCTGTAACTCATTAGGGTCGTAAGGGTACCATACGTAGTTCAGCTTTGTAGAAGTGGTGTGCCTTGGGCAAGATAGCGGGACGTAGCCTAACCCTCTCCAGGCTGGTTAGAATTCAAAATTTTCCTTCTTGTTGTTGCTAAAAATATCTACAGAACCCAGTCAGTTTTTCTATTTAGCCATAGATGAGGAGATGAGAGATCGATGTAAGAAATTGATTTTTCATCATACCAAGTGGTGCTACTGTACATCAAGGTTGCAGTGGAATGTCCTACTCTCCCTCTCGCCAATGTGGACTGACTATATCTAGGTATATATAGTGAGCACAGGATATACCTGGGAATTCGGCGGTTAGTCGGAGATTCATCTCTGGCTGTGCTGATCGAATTTTCTGCCTTCTGACAGAGAAGAACCCAGACGAGACTATGTAAAGGGCAGAGTCTCGTAAGGGGTGGTAGACAGCTACCCGACCTCGTGTATACGGGGTCTACGGGGAATTTTTGCCCGAGCCTACGGGCTCGGTTTTTCCCGCATTAAAAACGGCCTTGTGCCACATCCTGCCTCGCAAAGAGGAACCCAGTCGAGGCTATGCCGAATGGCAGAGTCTCGTCAGCGGTAGTAGACAGCTACCTGATCCATTTATACGGGGTTTACGTGGAATTTGCTCGGTTTGTCCCGCATTAAAAAAACAGCCTCGTGCCACATCCTGCCTTGCGGAGAGGTAAGGTAAATAACTTTGCTTCAGCAATTACTAGCCTACTAACTGATTCCTTGTCTCTCAGTAGTATATTGTCTTTTACAATAAACCTCTCTTTCTTTCATCTACGCGCGTTTTGCTGTTCCTTCACTCGAGTACCACCTTTGTTTATAACCACTTTAATGATACAACAAGTAATTAACAAACAAATCGCCGGGTGAAAATACTAGCCGTAAGCACAATCGGTTTTAATTCAGCGTCGTTCTTCTCCTAGACCGGCTACCAACCAAAACTAAATAGATAAGTCAGATCTTATATTTAGCTCAGGGCCGAGGCTTGAAGAGGCGGATTACCGAACTTTTCCAGACATCTATGCGTAAACGTACCAAACGGCGTCGACCAGAGTTTGAACTCGGTTCGTCTCTTTCAATTTTTTGCGTAGATGACCGCTACGCTGCCCAAGGATCAACTATGAGGATATAGCAAAATTTAGTATTGGCTTATTTGAGACAGAAGAATATTTGTGAAATAGATACAACATCGCATTTGGAATTAGTGTGCATTATAAACATTTAATGCAAACGGAGACATGAACTATTTAATGTCCATAATTGGAAAGAAATATTTAAAACATCGAAGTGTATACTCTGGTTATTAACATAAGGATATCACAAATACTATAACCTACAAAATCTAGATAAATATATTGAAGGGCTTTATCTTGAAAACACGACGATGTGAGGTTTGACAAACGGTCAATTATGCACGAAGTTTAGAAATTCTACGCATCCCTGAACCATCTATAATATCAGGCCGACTTTATCGGCAGAAACAAGGGTACAGCTTGAACGAGGAGAGTCCCTTGAAAATGGACTTTCCGCATTAGCATCAAAAGAGCAAGAATCTGTTTATTAATATTATTGAAGCTACATATATTGTGATTTCCTAACCCTGGATTAGATGTGGAACAAGAGGAACAATCTCACTACTCCGTGGTAATTGTTCTAGCGAGAGAAACTTAATGACCATTACACCACGCCGAGGTGTTCAGGAAGCTATATATGTAGTGATTTCCCAAGCGTAGCTTAGATGTGGCACAAGACCGAAAGAGGAAAAAACTCATTACTCAGTCGTAATTGTTCTAGCGAGACAAGCTTATTTAACATCACACCACGCCGAGGTGTCCGTGAAGCTATATATATATAGAGAGTGATTTTCCAAGCGTAGCTTAGATGTGGCATAAGACCAAAATTATGGGCCACCCAGTGTGGATCGAACTCACCACTCACTTGTAATTGTTCTAGCGAGACAAGCTTACCATTACGCCACGCCGGGGCTGTCTGTGAAGCTATATATATAAATAGTGGATAGAGTGTGAATCAAATCATTAATATTGGTCAGCCAGAGCGGCGACTTGTTAATCAATATCTCACACCAAGTTAACCAATATGAATATATCTGTGAATTCTTGGAATCATTCATGCTAAGAGCACTCATTTCTAGATTTATTAATCCAATTCATTGTTTCAATTTTTTGTGAAAATTTCTGGTTTTTTTTTTTTGTGAAATTTTCGTTTTTTTTCTGTATTACGTGTACGTTAAATCTAGTGAAACAGAGTCGGGAGCAATTAAGGTCATTGGACTAGGTGTAGATTCACACAATACTAGAACTTAATACAAAACCTAAAAATTAAACTAAAGACTGGAATAATGTCCTTAAATCTCCATCTCAGACAGAGATTTTCATATGGTTGTCATGCTTAGTGCCAAACTATACACTGTAAACCACAGCTTTCTCAGATCAATAACTAAAATGACATTGCTCCAGTGAGACCTTACTTTTTTTGAATTTTTTGAACTGACGCTACAGAGTCACAAAGAACTGTACCAAATAATAGAAACCCCGAGACGTGAGGTCTTTATACAACGACAACAACTAAAATGGATATAACATATAATTCGAAGAGAAAATAATGACATGCTCACGCTGATGTTGTTAACGCTACTTAAAACAAAAGGATAAAAAAAAAAACAATAAAGACACAACTGGAAAATGATACAACAGGAATAGAACTTGTCTGACTTATGCCGAAGGATATAAATCAAGAAATAAGAAGATGTACAAGTCTGTAAACATTGTGTAATTTTAGTAAAGGATTCGCTTGAGCTGTTGCTAAGCATATGCGAGATGTGGCGAGTCTCTCATTGCTTTATCGCTACTTTCATGGAAAGTTCTTGGACGAACTACATTCCAAAACTTCATGGTCAGAACACGCCATGCCACATAAATTATAGCAAACCACTAATATTCATTCAGAATTCCATCGGTCAGAAGTAAGTTTCACTCGAACAGCATCTTTCCATTTCTCTGTGGAAAAGACACACACCAAGAGTTTTCTCAGATGATTACAATCTTAATCTGTTCAAGACAAGAATTAACCGTTATCTTACCCTCTAATCCATATAACCTACCCCTTAACGTAACCTTCTACCTCGAGTAGGCTCCGAGCCTTGTACAAGATGAGCTTAACTGAAAATAAATGATATATAATATATCAACTATGAACACAGCCACAATGTGTTTGGAAAATACTACCCAACCACACAAGTAAAGAAAAAGTGGATTTATAAAATCAAATCAGATTGCATGTGCATTAGATGCATTCCTACTAAATACATACGCATTGGTCAGCAGATTAATTTGTTATACGTCATAGTGACACGTCAGGAAATTTATTTAAATAACGAGTTTAAAGAATATATTTCATTAATGAGACTTACTAAAAAATATATATATATATATATATATATATATATATATATATATATATATATATATAAGCAAGGTATGCAGAAAATAGAAAAGAACACGTTGGGTGCATAATCCAGGGTTCCTTAGTAATTTTGTTTTTATTTTTAAGAAGGCAGTGCTCCATACAGAAGTAGAGCTTTATTTTAATAATATTTTTTGTTTAAAAATATGATTCCTTCGCTACATAAGAGTTCTCATGTTTCAAAAACGAGAGCCGAAACCATCCAAATAATTATTAAAGTTAAGTTGAATTGAGGTGATTAGTCCCGTTTCATCCTCAAGCGAAATTTTAGGAATAAGTTATCTCTCGGTTTACGTGAGATTTTAGGCATGGTCCGTTACAGAATTCGTTATTGTGGGAGTGGCTAGACTATTTTTCTTCGTTAAGTGGTCAGAGAGTTAATTCTTATCAATAGATTCATCATCTTCTGAGAGGTTTTGCTAAGGTTGGGTAGGGTATCTATTTCAAGGCTAATGTTTGCGGTCACCCTTTAGTTAGTTCCCAGTGAGGGATATTTAAATGGCGCGCCTACAAGTCGTTATGTGTCTGGAGACTATATATATATATATATATATATATATATATATATATATATATATATATATATATATATCAAGTCATCCCATAAGTTCTGTCAGAATTTTGAATAAAGAAAACAACTGACCAAATGTTACATTTAATTACAGATTCAATCAACAATTTATTTTCCCTGATTATCTATGACTTTCTTCCATCTATTAAGAAGCTTACTAATTACATAACTGTAAAATTCTTTTGATTCAAAGAACTCACAAATGTCAGTTTTAACCTCTTCCTGTGTTAAAAAAAGCTGTTTCTTCCAAATGATTCTGTAAGCTACGAAACAAATGATAGTCTGAAGGAGCAAGACCGGAAATAAGGTGGATGAGGAATTTTCTCCCAAACCAAGTTCTTCGATCTTTTGTGACATGATTCTTGCTGTGTTGGGTCGCGCATTGTCCTGATGAAACATCACCTCTTTTCGATTCACTAGAACAGGTCTTTTTTTTTCCTCAAAGCTTGGTTCAAAATTAATAATTGCTGACAGTATAGTTGAGCATTAATTGTTGGATTAGGTGGTAAGAATTCAAAGTGGATCATTCCTTGGTGATCCCACCAGATTGAAAGAAGAAACTTTGCCCATGAAGTTCCCTTCTTGGCTTTGGCTGGGGTCCTTCCCTTTATAATTCACTGTCTACGACGCTTAACATTTTGATAAAAGATCCATTTTTTAAAAATCGCCAGTCACAAGTCTATCCAAAAAGGTGAAACAAATTGACGAGAATGGAGAGAAGAGCAGATGTCAACTCAGGATTTGAGGTTGTTTTCAGACAATTCATGAGGCACCCATTTTCCAAGTTTAGGAACTTTTCCAAGTTGTTGAAGATGACGATGAACAGTTGTATGGTTTGAACTGAGAATCACTGCCAATTCCTCAACTGATAAAAGCAGGATTTTCTTCAAGAACTGCTTCAAGAAGCTTTTCATCAGACTTTAACTGGACGTCCGGTTTGATCTTCATCTTCAAGTGTGAAATCTCTACCTCTGAATTTTTTCAAACCATCTTCTGCAATTCCTCTCATAAACTTCCTCTCATGTTTCTAGCCGCTTTTCGATTGCTGAGTGTCCTTTTGGCAGAACTCATAAAGCATTATGTGCCTCAAATGATTCTTGGGTACTTCCATGTTAGCAGGATTTTAATCGAACAAAATTTAATTTTATTGTTCTCTGAAATAAAATTTGATCAGTTTCAATGCATCTAAACATAAAAATAATGTTCAGCTCCATTAGACATTATAAAATACTCTTTAAAATTTCGTTCATTTTAACAAAAAGTTAAAATTTGACAGAACTTATGGTATGACCTGATATATATATATATATATATATATATATATATATATATATATATATATATATATTATATATATTCTTTGTTGTTAAATGGTTAACAGCTCGTCAGATCAAATGACGTTTCGTTTCTGTCGCGTATTTTCTAAGAAATTTCTCGAACATTCAGCGTGGTAAATGTAATTAATAATGTTTGATCAAAAAAAGGTCCGCATTTACTTATTTCAGTTAGTTCTATAAAAAATAACGTATAAAGAGTATATATATATTTATATATAGATAGATAGATAGATAGATGTGGTTAAATCAAGATGATATAAATTTATGTGTGCGTGTGTATGACGTTTTGGCCTAGTCAGATGTTGAATATACATGAAAACACACTCATTATATGTAATATATATATTAAGCAGACACACACTTGCAAGCGTGCAAGAAATTTTTATTTCTTTTTCATGAAGGCCTTACACACGCAAAATACATATATATTTATGTGTGTGTGTTTGCATAAATATTTTTTCTTAAATGAAAATACGTATTTAAACTAAGAATATATATATATATAAATATTTAAATAAATATCGTAAATATATATATATATATCTATATGCCTGTGTGTGTGTATTAAACCTAAGATCATATATATATATATATATATATATATATATATATATATATATATATATATATATATATATATATATATATATTATTTAAGAGACTAGATTTGAAAACCCGACTGATTTGGTATCAGTCGGAGATTTTATCCATAATCCTTAGACGCACAGCAGGTACGAAGGTTAGAAGTATTTCTTTTTCGATAAACACACACACGTATGTGTGCGTGTGTTTCCGTGTGTGTACATATATATATTTATAATTATGTATGTACGTTCTTCTTTGCCATTGGACTTTTCCATGTATTTCCTCATAGTGTTGCCGCTATCTCAATATTCGTCGTTACATTTCAGTAACAAAAACTTTTATCACTCTCATATGTGAGATTTTTACGCTGATTGCTGCAAAAAATATCATATTTACCTATATGTCTTATCTCAGTGTTTCCTGGTGATTGCATCTGCTTTTCAGTATTTAATTATAGGAAACTTATTTAAAAAAAAAAACAAAAAAAAACGATACTTAAAATTATATATTTAAAAAAAATTATTTCTACTCTCTGGAAAACATCTGTTTACAGCGTTGAATGATTTTTGAACTTTAGATTATATGTATTAAATACAGTTTATATAAGTTTTATAATTCCTGTAGAATTCCGGAATGAAACACTGTCCTTCTTAACAACAACAACAACAACAATATTAATAATAATAATAATAATAATAATAATAATAACTAGGAATTATCAAGCACATATACTAAAATATTGTGTCAGCCTAAAATGCAGATTCTGTGCTAAATATTCAGAAACAATTGATCATCTTGTATCAGGTTGTACGGTGTTGGCACCCACTGAATATAAAACCCGACATGACAGAGTGGGCCAATATCTGCCCTGGAAAATCTACAACTTCTACGGGAAGGAAACTGAAAGAAATCCGGTTACGGAGATAGGACCTGTTACAATTTTATGGGACTACACAATAATCACTGACAGAACAATCAAGGCCAACCGGCCAGATATTGTTATTAAAGACCACAATCAAAAACGGTGCCTCCTTATTGATATGACAGTCCCTGCTGACTGCAATGTATCTTTGAAGATATGCAAAAAGCTGTCAAAATACAAGGGCCTTGAAATAGAAATCTCGAAAATGTGGCATATGGGAACATCAACAATCCCTGTTCTAGTTGGAGCCCTAGGACTTGTTGGAAACGATTGCAGTAGACTAATTGAAGGGATTCCTGGAAGTCCATGCCTCAAGGAGATACAAAAAATTATTCTGACAAGTACAGCCCACACTTTACGAAGGGCTTTATCTATGTATTTTTTTATTTATTTTTGCCAGTGGAAAGTGTCATGACGCCATTTCTAAACTTAGGTCCTTGGGCGGGACCCGGAAAGTAATGTGTAAACGCTAGAAATCAAAGAAAATAAAAAAATAATAATAATGATAATTTAAAAGGGAATTTCAATTGGGTAGAGATGTACCAGTTAACTATAATATACTTCCTGCAGCGACAAAGAACTTAAAAATAATGCAAAAGCAAATGCAATTTACCAAAAGCCGGAACGAACGTAAGATATACCTCTTTATAATCAATACTCTGCCCGTAACAAAAAAGCTGATGTAGAAAAAGTTTGCACTCATCAGTGATTACGTTGTGTATGGTTTAATACTGAAACCAAAGATTTTATTCTTGCTATACAGGTGAAATGCATGCTAACTAGAAATTACCAAAGCTCACATATTGGACAATTGTGTTGATACAAATGCAGATTATGTGATAAATATCCAGAAACATATGTTGACCATCTTGTATCAGGTTGCATAGTGTTATCCCCCACTAAATATAAAACTTGTAATGATAGGAGGGGACAATATCTGCAATGTTTTGATATGCAAGATTTAAAAATAAATGCTCAAAATTTATAGCCGAATATTACCTACGAAATTTTATGGGTCCTTAGTTTATAGAGTATTTTTTTTCACTGAGGCTTGTATTTCAAAAATAAGTCGGTCCTAAAATGTTCGACGTAAACTATTTTATAAAATAGGAACTTTGATATAAAAAATAATGACGCAGCAATCTAACAGTGGTGGCTGATACTTTAATTTATCCGACATCGACTGATTCACCAAATTACTGAGCTCAAAGACTTTTACGATTTCTAAAATACTACTTATTATATTTGAATCTATTAACAATAGAATTTTATGTTTTTGTAAACACTTAGGAACCAGATAAAAAAATTATGATTTACTATAGGTAATGATGTAGAAGATGGTAATAATGTATTGCGGTACCTTCTGGAGATTTATAGTTTTGCCTTTATACGCATTCTGGGTCATTTATGCTGGGGCACATTGCTATCAATAAATTGGCTTTTTAGAGATAGTCATGTTATTGTCATTTTCCAAATTACAGATTTATCCTCAACCATACAGAAATTTATTCCAAACTTCAATATAAAAATTTCCGAAATCAAATCTTAAAAATAAAATTTAAAATAAAAATATTTAGTATGCATAAAATAGTTTCTTTCCAACATGAATATAATATTGCTATCTAACACAAACAGCCGATATCAGAAATGGTATAAACGTTTAGAAAATTAAAACAGTGTTATAATTTATTCCTTTCGTCAGCATTTTGTTTGGCTTAAAGATAAATGTTTCCTCTTTGGAATGATCATGTGAAACATAGAATGAAATGTTGTCATTTTAATAATGAACGCGAGGATTTTCTATCAACATGACTCCATCTCTAACAATGCAGTTTTTTTATATTTCACCAGCCTCTCTTGTTGGGGGAGAAATGTCAATTCCATATGCACGCATGTTACAGAAACAGTCTGTGTACAAATGATACACCTTTCTTTTATAATTTTGGCAATGCATAAATGCAATATAAACATTGATAGCAGAAAGGTTGAGAACATTCATAAAGTAAGCAAGAGGCCAACGCATTGTTTTGCGCTGCACTGAATAAGAGTGTGCAAGCTGATCGACTCCTCCTTTTGTATCATGGCAGAATAGTATATGTCATGTTTCCCAGTAGCATCGTCAACCTTAGCATCATTATGCATGGTTGAAAGAAACGTGATAATTTTCTTTGGAATGAATAAAACCACCGTCACATTTTGATCAAATGCCAAGCGGCAACTGTTAACACGGCAGCCTTTAGTGATGACTTCGATGGTTCGTTTGTTTTTCTAAATTTTTTTACATAGATATATTTATGCTTTCTAAAAAAATTTTTTAGTCAGTTCAAAAATCCGAAAAAAACAATTATCAGCGGTGATATTTCTTCCACTTTCATAAAATAGTTGTAATAATTGTTGCTTAACTACATTGGATTGTCTCCAACAATATTTTTACATCGGCTCTTTTGCCTGTATTTGGTATTGACCACAGATATATCCTATGCTAGAATCTACTAGAAGAAAAACGTTCATGCCATTTTTATCTGGTTTTGAAGATAGATATTGCTTGAATGGGATTGAAGAGAATGACCTGTTCATCGATGCACAAAAGCTCTGAAGGATTATAGTGTACTGTGAATGAACAAATTCCGTAACGTACGGATTGGAACAGATTTATCACATTATTTACTCTCCTTTTATCAAAGCGAATGCAATGAGTAATTTCTTCAAACCGGCTCCTTGACATTGTCGCAGCAAAAACTGTCATCAAAAGAGGTTCTTGTTTCCACATATCTCTAATGTTTTCGTGATTCCCTTTCGATAATCTGGCAGCAAAACCACAATATGCGTGAAGTTCTGTCAACTTAAGATTTTGTCAGTCGTTTCTTTTTTTTTGCATTTCCCGTAATTTTACAATTATTTCGATAATTTCAGACGTCAAAAACGATCCAAAGTTCCTTGCTTTGTGGTCACTGGCAACGTGACTCCTTGATTAGCACTAAATCATTTGCACCGGGAGTTTTTGAAGATGCATATGGAACATGTGACCACATTCTCCCAGATCGAGTTGAATAATCACTTTCAGGAACTGAAACACGGCCTTGATCTAAATCTACGACGTTCACAATTATCTTCATCTGACAACGAAACAACATCTCTATCTCCATCACCATCTGCCTGAATAGAATTATCACCACAGTTGGAAAAATTCAGCCCGGAGCGTCTGTATATGACGATTTGCTTTTATTTTTAATGTCTTTTTTTGTAGACTTCCATCATCTAATGTTCAAGAAGAAATTATCGAAATAAGTGATAATGGCGTCAAAATTAATTTTCGCCAAAAAAAGAAAACATTGTCTTTACTCTATAAGAAACTAAAATCCAAGAAAACTTAAGAAAACACAGTGTCGAGTTAATTATTTAAGACAAACGCGTTTAAATGGGATATCTTTTGTAAGCAAAATTCAAAATATCAAAAGAAATTCGCGTGAAGAAGTTTTTTCATATAAATGTAATTTATAAATTAGTTAAACAACAAAATAGAAAAATTGAAGTTTCAATGTTCCCATAACATTTCCTTAAATTTAAACATTAAGTTATAACAAATTAATTATACAACGAGGCTGGTATTATCTGGATTAAATAATTAGCGTTTATATGAAGTGTATATAGAGATAATATCTTAATGGCTTCAAGAAAATTATCTTTCCCTGATTAATGTTGTATCTTTGAAACTTGAAGTTGGACCGATAAGTGTCTTGAACTTATCTCTCTCTCACTCTCTCTCTCTCTCTATGTATATATATATATATATTATTTTAGTCTCGATATTAGAAAAAACATGTTGAAATCGCAACATGAGTAGATTTATATAATTATTTATATTAACGTTGTATCTCTTCAATTTTGGTATGTGAAAATTAAATCCAAAAGCGAAATGTTAATTCTGTTATAAAGATATATATATATATATATATATATATATATATATAATTTTATGTAAATATATATATATATATATATATATATATATATATATATATATATATATATATATGATATATATATATATATATGCATGTATTTCTTAAGAAAAAAAATAGATTTCAAAAAATTGTTTTTTTAAAATCAAAGCAATTTTTATCAAGGTGCTTTGATTTAGTTTTTATACAATCTCGTAATTCAATGAAATTTGCATGAAATAAAGATTGCTGCCTAAATACACACACACACACAGAAACACGTACATATATATATATATATATATATATATGGAGAGAGTTACGCTCATGTACTGGTCAGTTGCACCTTCCACATATAAACGTATATAGAAACACACATACGGACCTATATACACACACATACATACATACATACATACATACATACATACACATATATATCTTCGGAATTTAGATTTGGATCGATATTTCTCTTTTGAACTTTGTTTATGTTTATAAAATGAAATGAAAATGTATTTGTATATATATATATATATATATATATATATATATATATATATATATATATATATATATATATTATGTATCTTTCAGTCGTATATAAATATATATACATTATATAAATATGTACTTATCTATATGAAAAGTGATTTATTTCATTCAATGATCAAAAAAGTGCATCTTTTTTATATATACGTTCATACGTACAGACATACATGCCCATATATATATATATATATATATATATATATATATATATATGTGTGTGTGTATGTGTGTGTGTGTGTGTATTTGTATCAGTGTGTGTTTGTGTGTGTGTGTTTTCCAATGAGTTTTTCTATCATTTAAACGATAAGTTATAACACTTTTATAACGAATTTTGGAAATTTATCTCCAGTCCATAATTAGCGCTTTTTATGAAGCCCATACAAAAAGTATCTTAATGAATTCCATTAATTTAGTTCTCCCTGATTTGTTGTGTCTCTTCGAAAATTTAAGTTGGATCGATAAGTCTTTTGACATTTAGCCTATCTATCTATCTATCTATCTATCTATCTATCTATCTATCTATCTATCTCACTTTCTCCTCTCTCTCTCTCTCTCTCATATATATATATATGTACGTATGTATTTATATTATCACAGTGATGTAGGTTGTTTCAATGAACCTAAGACAGATATCTATATATAAAAGATGTTCAAGAATATCAGCGGCTTCTAATCACACTCCAAGCCAGACTTTTGTTTTGTGCCACCTACTTAAAAACCAAAATTAGAAATGGTAAAGAAAACTTTAAAAAATGAAGAGATAATATCCTGCAGAGCGATGACAATATATATTTTTTGTTTTTCTCTATTTTATCTTAGCTTACGGTGTAGTGCATTTTAAGCCAGACGAAGCTAATGAGATTCTAAACGGAGACAGTAAACAGAATATTAAACCTCAAACCAACGTAAATTTACGGTTTTTTATTTTTACTCTCATTCTGTAAATTTTTTTGCAGTCAATTATTAGTCTTTGCACAAAAAAAAAGCAGTAAATAAACTCTTGGGAAAGTAAGCTCCCAAAATTCCTTGTTCCTTTTACAGTAAATTACATATTGCAATTTTGTTTTGTTTATCTTTAGTGGAAAGTTATTGACTTTTCTTTTTAATTTCACTCCATCGCTTTTGTTATTCTTAAGAACAAATAAACTTATTACGAAGAAAGGCGAAGCAAAATAGGTAAAATAGCGTCATAATCCGAAACATTATAAAAACCAAACGTTGCCCAGGAGTGGTTCATTTCCTCGAATTTAGATATTTAAAAAACATCATTTTTTCGACTTTGTTCACGAAGTACAAGCATGGACGTAATAATTGTAGACCATGAAGTATAGGTAAATACTGACCTTAGACTTAATAACATTGAGTACAACGTTCTTCTTAGCAATGGCATATCTAGGAAAACAAGTTCATTAGAGCACTTATGTGACATTAACTCTCCACAATGGTCGTTGGTAGAATTAAGGAATGTAGATCGATGGAATATTGACATATCGATAGATTTGCTATAGGTTTGCAATGTTTCGCCTCTGGGAAAGGTACAGTTGGGGCTGAAAAATATGCGGATTGATTGATGGATTTATTTTTTTAAGGCTTAGCAAATGTTTGCAGGTTATTTAAAGCCAGAAAATAAATTTAGATTACAAGAAACTTTTGTAAATAATATTGATTTCTAATTAGTTCTCTTAATTAGCTGTGGGTGCCAATAGTGATTTTCTAAATGTAGCTTGGATTTGGCACAAGGCCGAATGTAAGGGCCACCCAGTGAGGATCGAACCCACTACTCATTCGTAATTGTTCTAGTGAGACAAGCTTGCTAACCATTACACCACTTCGAGGTGCCCCTGTGAGTGTAGAATATGTTTATTCATAACTTTGCCAATGATATTTTGAGCGTAAGTGAATATAAAAGAATGGAACTGGAATTGGACGACTGTTATCAGCTACAATCTACGTTTTCACAAGTTTCCAGCACCTGGTATTCGCAACACCTCCCTCTTCTAGGTAGTACCAAGGCACGACGTTACTTAACATTGGTAAGACGACATAAGTAAGGGGGAAACTTCAAGTATTAAGTGTAGGTAATACAATCAATTCCTATATCCGAAAGAACTAAATCTATTTAGGGCGCCTTGTTGAACCCTTACAGACAGTAATGTCAAGAGAGTGTGACGATGGGTAACTGGTGATTGACTCCACTCCCAACTTCTGTACTCTCAGGGAGGGGGTGATTTTCTGTCGAGCTTTTAATTTTCTTAGACGACCACGTGATTTCCTGTTCGTCAATGTGACCTTAAATAATTTCTCGTTCAAAGATCATGATGACGAGGCAAACTACAGTCGCTAATTGGATATATCAGTAGAGCTAAGCTTGACTAATCAAATTGTGAGGCCAGGTGTGTGGTGATAGGAATTAAAAATCAGTCTTGAAGCTAAATTTCGTCGAAAGTAATTGAATTGTTTGTTTATTTCTATCGGATAATAGATAAAACTTATCCATATTTAAGAACAGTGTTCCAAAAGTAAGTGTCCCTATTTACGTTTACGGGTAATATAGCAGATAGATGAAAACCATTAATACTGTTAGGGACAAACACTATTAAAACATGAATAGATTGATGTACTAAATAAAATAAGGCTACATTATTAAACAATATTCATCAGCGAAAACAAACCATATTTTCTTTTCAATAAAATGAATTACACATTGACTAGAAGTGCTTACGTCAGCATTTTGTTATCCCCAAACATTCAACACGAGTCGATGGTGATGAAGTGTTATAATATTGCAATTCTATGTAACAA
>CAHIKZ030002053.1:220000-339841 GCA_903632075.3 Acanthosepion pharaonis | reverse complement strand
TATTATAAACCTTGAGGACACATGGCACAGTAGATAAAGGCGTTAGTTAGATCCAGTGACAGGACTCAAAGAGTGTGAGTTCAATACTGAGATAAGGCAGTGGAGAACTTTCAGAGGGAAATTAACTGGAGATAACATAACCATTAAACTAGAACAGTCTACCCCAGTGAGCAAAATAAAGGGTTTAGTTCGACATTCTAACCAACTGAAGAAGGCAGGAACGTATAACAGCCAAACGTTGTAATAAATATGGTGACAAAGATGAGGACAATAGTCTGAATAATGTAAATAATGTACATAATACCTCATCTCAGAAATATAGACAGATACTGAGGATATCCCTAGATGAACAAGAACAATCTGTCTCTGTAGATTAAATAAAGTGTTCAGTTCAAAACTCAGTGATGGTTACCCAAATAAACAGACACTTGAAGGAAGCTGTTGTGATAATAACAACAAAGATGAAGATGATATTTTGACTGTAAATATAAAGTTATTATTCTGCTTGCATTTCCAAAGAGCAAAACACTAATTGCGTACACTTTACGTCTTTTCTATCAACATATTTCCCTTTCTTAACGGAGAGGAAAATCTGAATGGGAAATTGAAGCAATACAAAATGCAGTCCTGAAAAATCAATAGTGCTGTGTAAACCCCAGCTTTCCTTTTCCAATTATCAGGCATTTCAACTCCCCTAAAAGATAATCAGTCCGTTCTCTTCGAAGGGATATCATATTTGAAATATAATTCAATAAAGAATAGCACAGGAGAAAATGTTTATTGTGATTGATTTGAAACAGAGTCTTTCAAATAAAAATAACTGATTGATAACATTAAGCAAAGGGTTTAAAAATACATGTAATTTAGATTTATTGTTATCTATCAACTGTAATTGTATATTTCTTATTTGTAGCATCAGTAGCTTTGCTGTACTAAAATGATCCCCCTTTCAATAGCAGTGTCTTTTTATGACAATAGTATACTATTCCATGAATTTGTACTGGCATTAGAATTTAGAACAATAACTAGAAAATAGAATTAATCAATCACAGTATAAAAACAAAGACACACAGAACGGTTAAAGTAAGCAACAATGTTCACCCCTGTAAAGGTCATTCCTATATAAATACCAAATTCAAAGACCTATCCTCTTTGTTCTTCCAGGATGTCATTCAGGCAACATCTAGCAAGGTTCTCTTTACCACAAGCTCTAGCCAATGACATCAGGTTACAGAAGAATGGATCTGACAAACACAGAAATTACTACAATCTAAAGAAGCTAGCTAAGGACTTCTTCAATAAGGACTCTTGACAGGATACCTGGACACCTTTTTCTCCTAAGTCCACAGATACACATTGTCTCCAAACACTTCTTTTACATCATTATTAAATATATTTAAATAGTAGAGATTGTTGTGTTTCTTTCTCTTCAAAAATTGTCATGCAGTTTGTTGTGCACATAATAGCACTAGCTCTGTACACTTGAGGCTGTCTTTTGGTGCATTATTGTAGATATAATCACTATACTGGAAAGTAAAAGTATAGGAAACTACATGAAATTGCAGAATACAATAATTATTGGAAAAAATATTAAAAAGACTGACATTATAAAATTCATTTTTTTTCTATTAGGGATTTAACAAAATCTCATTTTTTGATGTCATATGTAAATTAGTATTAATATAAGATTCTACTTAACATAAAGTGGGGCTTTGTGTTCTTGTGTTATTGGGCAATAAACAGATCCTCTTTAATTACTAAATATTAAAAAAATTGCAAATAGGTTTAAAGGACTTATACATAGAAACCATCAAATAATGGGAAGGGCTTAAACAATAGCTGCCGTCATTTTTATGGCATGAGTAAACAAATATAAATATAACATTCTACTGGAAATAAAGTCAAAATTTCTCTTGTCATTAAGTAATGGATCAGATTTCAAATAAAGATGTACTTGAAACCTTAAATAATGGGAAGAGCTAATAATACTCATTTTTATGGCCAAATATAAATATAACATTCTACTGGAAATTACTTTCTCTTGTTATTATGCAAATAAATAAATAAATAGGTTTATAGGATTTACACATACATAGAAACTTTCAAATAATGGGAAGAACTTAACATAATATGCCCTCATTTTTTATGGCATGAGTAAACTAGTGTGACACTGGAAAACAGAAAGAAAGAGGTTAAAACTAAAATATCACTTAGAACAAGACAAAAAGTGTTAAAGAATGTAACGATTGACAGACTGATAGAAAGAATTGAGATTTCTTTTAATTTTTAAAAGTGTTTATTTTTAAGCAGATACAGTTTGAAGAAAATAACTTTGTTAGTTTAATATTGCCAAGAAGACTGTCTGGAGGAAGCTGCTCTGAATGATTTATGGCACTGCTGAAAGTGGAAGTTATAAAAACATGTCTCTTGATTGTGCAAGAGGTCAACCGAGATATAATATTTTGCAATATTGGAGACGAAGGCAAAATGGGGGAGCTGATTTATTTCACCTATCAAAAATGGGAAATTTTAAACAAGTCAAGAAAATAGAATTTCTTTATGTAAGGACCCAACTCTTGGTTTTTAATGTGCGATAATCCTAATAAGATATGGAGATAAGCTGACCAGAGGAAACAGCTGGCAAATTTCTGATTGTATAATCAAGACCAGACTGGAAAAATTTGCTGACGAGAAATTAAAATGATAATTCTAATTAATGACCAGAAACTTAATCAACACCGTGCGGTTTGAGAACCAGATCTGTCATATGGACAGCTGAGATGACAGGTGTAGGTGAAATACCAAGAAGGATGGAGGAATTGCCTATGCCCATTGGGAGGTGTTGGTAAGAGGTACAAATAAGAGAAGGAAGGAGTTATCAAAGGTATATCGATATCTGTGATCACTGCCTATAGGAAAAGGGATCTCCCAATTTGGAGATATAATTAATTTTTCAGAGCCAGACAACAAAAGGGCTCTTGTTGGAAGATAGGGGAAACACCAGATCCCCAACCATGTCAACCCCCATGCCAGTTTTGAGTAAAAATCAATATAAACAGAACACTTTGGGCGATTTGACCAGTTTCCATTAAGTGTTCCAGAGTTTTCAAGTTGGAGTGCAGACGATGAGAGATGACTACTCTGCCAATATCTCACATGACTTGCTGCCAGAGAAAACCTCCGATTTAAGCCTTGTTCAAGACAATCGCTAAATTGAGCAAAAATATTATGATAGAATTCAAAGTGGGAAGGGTTAATATTTCTGTACAAAGAACAATATAAACTGTAAATATAGACAGATACTGCATAATCAATAAATAGTAAAAAATAATAGAAATTGATCACCAAATATATATAAAACGATTTAGAGGTTAACCAATAGAAAAGAAACAGTAAAAATACACTAAATAAAATAAACATTAGAATTTGAAATGCCTTCCCTACAAATACAAAGCTATAAGATATGACTACAAGAGAAATGTAATATTAATAGAAGACAAACTAGTTAAAGGTAATAATGATAATACTTCATCTTAGATTTTCAGTCAATTCAGGATATAAGATTCACAATGATGGTTGAATGCAATACAGCAATAAATAAAAGGAATGAAAACATTTTTAAAAAAAGCATGAGTTTGAAAGAAACTACAATTGATACGTAAGTAATGGTAAGCCAACCAAAGCTTGCCAAAAAAAGTCCAATAAAATTCTATTAGGAACCCTTTTTTTTTTTTAGACAAAATGCAAAAAGAAAATTAACATCTTGATGTTTCTGCTACTTTTGAAGATGGGCAAATGGTGTCAAATAATAATTTCCCTTTTCTTGGGAAATTTTTTTCTAAAATCAATAACAGGCTCAGACATTAAATGGGACATAAAATTCATCAGGCATTGCTTGCCAAAAACATTGTTTCAGTTGAAAACAAATAATCATTTAATAATATTTTGATTTGGTTTGCATTTTTATAACTTCTCTTATCTTGTCGACCTCTGTCATGACTGACAATGAAAGTAAAACCTTTAACTGCTGAATATACCTAGTAATAAAAAATTAGACATGTGGAAATAGTTTTACTCAACTCTTGACTTATCCAATTTCTTCTAAATCGAAATTTATAGAAAGCATTTTTGTAAAAATATATGCACAGGGAAAATTTGATTCAAAAATTTTTCATGGGTATGGCTGTTTTTAATGTCAAATTTCTAAAGCAACTAAATGTAGTGGCAAATAAAATTTTCACATGTAAATGATGAAATGACAATGGTGTCATCATTTGTCAAATTAAAAGGAAATGGAATGAGTGGAAGGGAGGAATTTCAACACAAAGGTATCTTAATGTATTTTATATCACTAATAAAGGAAAAAAATACTAATGTCTACACAGTTGGAAAAAATTATTAAAAAAATAGCTTTTAGGAACTGTTTGTGTGTCCTTGTGTGCATGTAAAAGTTCAGTTGTCAGGAGGAAAGAAATGTTAGTCAAAAGAATAATCCAAAAACAATACCTCATTCTAAGAATAAATTCAAGGAGGAATATTAAAATTATAATGTAATAAAAAAGCAATTTAAATAAGACTGAAACAGTTCAAAAATGAATAATGTCCATCTTGGCAATCATCACTAATGTGAAGGGAATTCATATAATATTCAGCTCTTCATCAACTATTTAAAAAGGGTAATCATTAAACTCAAATCAAACACAGAAACACATGAAAATGGCACACCTGCATCTCATCTAATAAAAAATTCAACTCAAATGATTGAAAATACATACTAAAAAAAGGAAAATTTAATAAAATAAATTATGATGAAAGAAAAAATTTTTCATTTCAATTCAATGATTTTCATTATCTAATAATAATAAAATTCAAATAATATTACTACTAATATACTAATGTAATAAAAAAGCAAGTGAAATTAAGATGAAAAAAATCCTAGTCAAAAAATGAATAATGGCTGACAATACTTCATCTAATAATAATAAAATTCAAAATAATATTACTACTAATACCACTAATGTAATAAAAAGCAAGTGAAATTAAGATGAAAGAAATCCTAGTCAAAATGAATAATGGCTGACAATGCTTCATCTAATAAGAATAAAATTCAAAATAATATTACTACTAATACTAATAATATAATAAAAGCAAGTGAAATTAAGATGAAAGAAATCCTAGTCAAAAATGAATAATGGCTGACAATGCTTCATCTAATAAGAATAAATTCAAGATAATAATAATACTACTAATACTACTAATGTAATAAAAAGCAATTGAAATTAAGATGAAAAAGAAATCCTAGTCAAAAAAATGAATAATGGCTGACAATGCTTCATCTAATAAACAGAATAAAATTCAAGATAATATTACTACTAATGTAATAAAAAAAACTGAAATTAAGATGAAAAGAAATCCTAGTCAAAAAATGAATAATGGCTGACAATGCTTCATCTAATAAGAATAAAATTCAAGTAATGGCTGACAATGCTTCATCTAATTAGAATAAAATTCAAGATATAATATTACTACTAATGTAATAAAAAGCAATTGAAATTAAGATGAAAGAAATCCTAGTCAAAAAATGAATAATGGCTGACAATGCTTCATCTAATAAAAATAAAATTCAAGATAATATTACTACTAATACTAATAATGTAAAAAAAGCAATTGAAATTAAGATGAAAGAAATACTAGTAAAAAATGAATAATGGGTGACAATGCTTCATCTAATAATAAAAAATTCAAGATAAGATCAGTGTAATGACGAAAGTACGTAATAAAAAGCAATGAAATTTAAGAAAGCTTTATTTAAAATAAGAATGCAAATGATTCATCTATAGTGTCCTTTTATAGATCTCAGTAAACAATAAAAACAATTCAAATTAAGATGAAAGGAGGGTAAATTTTCAAAAATAAAATTCAGGATAAAATTCATTCATAACTATTACTACTAATGTTATTTTTAGTGGAAACAAAAAATTGATATTAAGATGAAAGAAAATACTTGTCAAAAATGAATAATGGTTGACAATGCTTCATCTAATAATAAAAAATGAAGATTATAATACTAATAATAATTTTAATAAAAAAAAGCAATTGAAATTAAGATGAAAGAAATATTTGTCAAAAAAGAATAATGGTTGACAATAAAAATTCATCTAATAATAATAAAATGAAGATTATATTAATAATATTTTTAGTGGAAAAAAAGCAATTGAAATTAAGATGAAAGAAATACTTGTCAAAAATGAATAATGGTTGACAATGCTTCATTTAATAATAAAATGAAATTACTAATAATATTATATTTTTAATAAAAAACAAAAGCAATTGAAATTAAGATGAAAGAAATATTTGTCAAAATGAATAATGGTTGACAATCCTTTTTAAAAATAAAAATGAAGATTAATACTTACTAAATTTTGTAAAAAAAAAATTGATATTAAAATGAAAGAAATATTAGTCAAAAAAATAATGATGAGTTGTCATCTGAAGATAATATTTGTTTATTTTATTACTTTGGTTTTAAATGTCTTTAGTTCCTTGATTCTAAAATTTTTTCTAGTTTTGTTAATAATTCATCTTCCTCTACCTCCCATTAAAAAAATTTTGTTTTTTTTATTTATTTCATTTTTTTTTCGTTTTTAAAATAAAAATTTCTCTGTTATAAAAATGTCGTTTTTTGAATTTCTTATCTAAAATTAATTTTTTTTAAATCCTATCTCGACAGTTTAGACGTTATTTATTTACATTTCGTCAGTTGAAATAGCAACAACCTGACTCTTTTCTCATTTATAACGAGATAATAATTTATAATAATTACAAATGCTCATTATTTCGTCTGACCAGAAAAAAATAACCTGCCCTATCCTCCGCTCTTTTTATTTTATAACATTGTTGCTCTGATTATCTCCATGCTGCTTATTTTAATCATATGTTGATATTGCATTATATTCAAATTTTACAACATTTATTAGACTAACAAAAACTCGTTTTTTTATAATAAATATCGAAGTTGATCGTTTCGTTTTGCGATCATTCATTATAACTTCTCTTTATTTTATGGGAGCCTATTAAATTTATAAAGCAATACTTTGTCGCTCGGTATTGAATAATTTAATAAAATAGCGAGCAATAGCGGTACATCAGAAAATATTCTTTTCGAAATAATATCAATAAAAACAATCTGAATTATTTGTATTTCGGAAAATTAGTGTTATTGATAGCGCATTTGGAAAATAAAAAATATGACGCAATATAGACATCCATAAAATATTTGATTGTCTTTAAATATCATCCAGTAACTGTTTTTTTTTTTTTTCATTAATAAGTTTAATATCATCATATATAGATGTATTCATTTTTCAAAGATCTATGCGAAAAATTATTTTTTCACCGACCTGAGATCAAATTCTGGTCGATTCTGTTTTATTTAGTTTCTCGCATTTTGAAAAAATATGAACCAAACATCTATTTTTATGGAATATAAAATAGAGTCAAGAATTACAGGGTCCCTTTTGCTGTTTAGACCGCCAATCTAGAAGGTAAAAAAGAAACGTCTTTCTTTTATGTAACGGCCCATCTTTGTGTACATTGAACTTTTCAAATGCTTTTTTCTATTCAGGAACAATTTTATCATTGCTATCCGGCCAAATTTTATCCCCCCTCACCTCTGATGGCAGTTCCGATTAGATGGCCAAATTTAAAGGCCCAACATACATTCGTGAAATTTTTGCCCATTCAGTACCAATCTAAATAGAGTGTGGGGGGGGCTGGGTAATTCTAGGATTCTTCATCATGTCAAATTCACCTGGGCAGATCCTCTTCATGTTTTTAAAATTGCTTGGATCTTCGGATAAATCTTTTCTGGTTTATGTCCTTTCACTATACTAGACTTAAGCAAGAAGGCCGATTTTCAGCAAAGGAAATTTCCAGGATGTTTTTTTTTGATCCTTGAAGCGTCTTTTTTTGAAAAATTAGCCTCTTGTCGCGTATGAATTCTCCAATCAGAATGATAATCTAAAGCTCAATATAGTGGGACGGGTTTTTGGACACGTGAAATTCCAGGCGATGATCAAAAGGATTTAACATTATTCTGAAATGGATAAATGTTAAATAACAAGAAGAACTTTTTAAAATTCAATCAATTTTTTTTTTACATTTTCTTTCTATCAGTTTCCAAAAGAATTTTTGCATCTCTACAGGAAAGATTCCGTACCAGAAATCAAATAATGGGTCGATAATCGAATTATTTTTTTAATTTAAATAGAACTTTTGAGCCCTATCAATTTAAAATTTCATCAGATAGAAGGCCATCTTGACTAAAATATAAACTTGAATAATATCAATATTTTGAATTCATGAATGAAACTGAATTTATAAATTTGACTCATATAAACCGGATTTACAGACCTTTTTATTCTAGTGTAGAAAAATATATATGACCCTATATACCAATTGAAGAGGTCTAGATTAAATCTATTTTGACAGGAAGCGTACATAAAGGAGTCTGTTTCACAAAATTTTTTTCTTACTGTAAACCAAATGGTATGTTTTATATATTTATTCCAGTGAAAACCATAAATAAGAATGATTTTTTCAACAAGATGTAAAAAGATCTAGCAAATTCCTCTTTAACTCCAGAGTGGAACTGACGACATGTAAACGTTAATCTAAACATTTTTCTATCGCTATGTCTATTTGAACAATAGTAGACCAGATTGCAACCTTTTTTTTTTTCTTTTATTAAACCGTTTATTGAGAACTTTGTCAATTTTTCCTAGCATTTTTTTTTTTGTCAGTTTTTTAACTCCAATATTTCTCTAAAAGAAGATGTTGCAGAAACCTGTTTGACTCTAACTATGGACCTAACGTATGTCTACTATAAAACTCTTCTCTAAATTAAACCGGACGAATTTTACCTCTTTTGGGCAAATTGAATAAAAATCTATAAGTTTAAATCTTTTTTATTCTATATTTTGATTAGCCATTTTTCCATCTTTTTTTTTCTAGTGTATTTTTTACGGTCCTCCACTTTAGCTCTAAACAACCAACTTAGGACATGAATATTAAGTATTTTAAAATTTCTTCATTTTTGTTTTTTTGTACTAATTTAAACAATACCAATTATCATTTTTTTATATTCTAGTATGGACCAGATATATGTTTTTTTTTATTCCAGTGTAAGACCAATCCATGTCTAAACTCTAATGTTAATGTTCTTTTGGCTATTAAAGAGTAGACCATAACAATATTGTCTATATTTTGATTCAGTTCTACCAAAGAAGTAAAAGAATATCTAACATGTTAATTAAAACCAGATCCATTTTTTTATTATTTTGTCTAAAATAGAAACTTGATTAATACCTTTCAGCGTGGCCCGTAAAAAGTGGCAATGATGTACTAAAATTGATTTGTTTCTCGAAGCAACAACTCTCTCCAGGCCGGTTATGAACTTACAATTTTTTTCTATAGAAATCTGTTGTACTTCCTTCTATTTACCCATAACTATGGGGGCTTAGCAGTAAGTGAATGTAATGGAAAGAACTGGAATTCGAACTCGGGGTTCCAATTCCTTAATCAAGCTGCTCCATTTTTATCAAGATTCCTTAAATTTGTATTCTAGTGAAAACCAGACAAACGTTTAAATTTTTTAAGATTAACCACGTTTATGTATGGAATATATAGTATTGAGGAACCGGACCAATCTATCTTTTTTAACTTAAGAGAAACTGGACTTTGGTCTAAAATCTTTTATATTTAACCGTAAAATTTTAAACTTTTTAGATCTAGTTTATACTAATATATGCCTATCACATTAAATCTCATGCTATGAGATTTTTTTATTCACGTGTAATTTGAAAATATCTAATCTTTTATCCATGGTGTTAAAAAAAGAATATATATTAATTTTTAATCCACAGGGTTATTTATTTGCAAATGGATATAATTTTTGACTTTGACTTGAAGGGAACTTATATCTACCAATTTATTAATTGTTATTTATTATCCTGTAATACTTATATACCGTCCTGAAATAACCCCAAAAAATCTTAATATGTCGTTAAATTAACCAACCTAACCTGAGTTTAGAAACAGAACACAACAACAAAATTGTCTCGATTTTATTCTGCAAAAGCTTATTTACTTCATCTGGCAATTAGATGTGCTATTTTAAAAAGCAGACAAGGTTGAAAACGCAACGTAATTTATTAAGACTCGTTACCAGTTCTTTTCAACATTGAAGAAAACCTTTCAAATTTGCAATCTTTTTCAGAGTCTAGTTCAAAACATCTTTTATTTCTAATTTGACGCCATATATTATTATTGCAAAACGTTAACAATCACCAACTTTTGTATTCTTCCATTTCCCCAATAGGCACTGGTTTTAAATTATTATTCAAAAATCTTATCCGTTTTTTCAACGAAAAAAATGTCAAAATAATAAAAGATCCGAAATTTTCGAAATTATTTCTGGTTCTAATTGTTGTATATGGGAAAAATTATTTTTTTTTTTTTTTTTATCAAATTACAAATTTTTAAATAAAAAGTTGGTCTTTACAAAAAAAAACAGATTTTTTTTGAAAAAAAAAAATTCCAGTTGTTGTTCATTAAAAATTTTTTATTATTCAAATTTTAAGGTTCTTTTTAAAAGACTAATAATTAATCCATTTGTTTTGATTTTCCTTTTAAATTTCGCAAGAATTTGATAAAAAAATCTTTAACAAGAAATTATCCAGCATTTTTTTTTTCATTTCACCCCAAGCAAGGTTACAGAGCCACTAGAAGCAAAGGATTAAGAGGGTGAAGAAAGAAAGGATGAAAAAAAGGACAAGGAATTAAGATCAAGGCATCTGGAGATGTCAATTGACATTACATTTGAATATTTGGAGATTATAGCTATCAGGGAAACAAGTAAGAGGAAGGGAGTTCCACAGATGGGAAGTGCAAGACATGAAGCTGTTGAGAGAAAGAGACGGCTACATTTAACCGTTTTGACAGTGAAAGGGTGGGACTGAGATGCCAACCTAGTAGCACGTTTAAATTCATGCAGTTTGGGAACCAGTGAAAATAGCTCGTCAGAGCAGTTACCATGAAAATATTTGTAGAAAAGACAGAGGGAAGCCACAGCATGTCTGTGAGAAAGTGACTGTAAACGAGATGCCAGATCAGGGCCAATCACATTGCATATCCGTCTCTGGATTTTGTCAAGGACCTTAAGATGAACAGCAGGGGCACCAGACCATATATGGCAGCAGTATTCCATGCAAGGGCAAATGGTTGATTTATAGATTTGAAGGATGGACTTGGGCAAGAAAAACTTTCTGGCGAACAACACAGAAACCAACTTTCCTTGCAGTAGATGAAGCTATTGATTCAATGTATTTGTTCCATCTCAGGTCAGCAGACAGTGTGAGACCAAGTTAGAGATTCTTCAAAATGGATGGAACATCAGATTATATTATTTTTGGTATATATGTTATATATTTTTTTATATAAATTTGTTTTTGAGGCATAGTTGGTCAAATTTTTGAAGAGGTTTTGAAACAAATTTTTTCAGACCAATCCAGGTTAGTTTTTGTATTAAATACCAGATTTACATTTATATTTAAATGGTGTTGTCTGATAATTTTTTTTTTTGATGTCATTAAAATTATCTAATGTTAAGTTGAAACAATTTTTTCATATATGATGATTGCTAGTATATATGTCATATATTTTTTACTGGTAGAAATCCCAATTTTGATTAAGTGTGAAAAATCATTTTAAATTTTGTCCTTTTTGAATAGAAAAGAAGGTTTTTTTTGGTGACAATTTGTTGATTATTATATTTTTTTAAACTTTGCAAATGTGGTCTGGAGGTTATTAAGTTGAAAATAATTTTAATGATTTGTTTTTTAAACAAAATAAGCACTTCATTGATTTTTTATGCTAGAACTGTTTTCCATGAAAAAAAAGTTAAAGAACTGTTTTGAATTTTATGCATGCATTGTTGAAAATTTGGAAAGAAATAAAAATTGTAGTCTCCATCAAAATATTAACAATTACCAGTCAAATGTCTGGTATTTTTTTCATTTATTCATTATATATATATAATATACAAAAACTTATTTTTTCTTTGTTTCTTTTATTTCAAAGGAGAATATAAATGGTCAACCATATTGTTAATATATATATATATATTTATATAATTCAATAAATATTTTTTTTATAAATATACAGTACAGTTATTTTTTTTTTTTTTAAATTTTATTTAAAATCAATAAAAATATAACTGTTAAAAAAATAAAAATATATATTTTGTAGAAAGGTCCAAAAGAAAAATTCAAACATTTTTAAGAAGAAGATGTTAAAAGAGAAATATATCACAGCTCATAATAAAAATTGACATTTAAATTTTTGAAGATTATTAAACTATTTTTTGTGATTTTTTATATTTGAAATTAAAAAAAGAATTTATAGAAAAAAAATATATTTATTACTTATTTCATCTTTTATAATTTCATTTAAATTTTTATATATATATATGCCAAAAAATAAAATTGTTCTTAAATTAAAAAAGAATGAAAAAAATATATGAAGAAAATTTATCTTTTAAAAAAGTTACAAAAAAATATTTTTTCATATATTAAAAAATTTTCTTCATTACAATTCAAATATCAATGAAACATTCTAGATGTCATTTTTAAATACATATTATATATTTTTTAATTCTTTTCTTTTTTTTAATTTTTTTTTATAAATAAATTTTAATTAACAAATCCCAACAATTTATTATTGAATTTATGCTATAAATATTTATAATTTCAGATAAAAATTTTTATAGCAATTGACACTTTTAATTTAAATTTAATAATTTTTTAGATAATATACAAAAAAAAAAAAAAAATAATATTTAGCCAAGATTTTAAAAGTTATTCCAGATGATATATATATATTTTTCAATCAATGTTAAACTCAAAATTTAGCACCAATGTTGGTGGGAAAAAATTTAAAAAATTTTCAAAAAATGTAAATTTTAATTTTATATCTGTCAAATAAAATGTATTTATAAATTTCTTAATAAATATTTTTTTGTTCCTTTATTTTTCAATTAAATTTTTATTTTCATATCATTTATTTTTTAAAATTTTGAATTTTTATTACAGTGTTTGGATATTTTTTATTTTTCAATTTTTTGAACTGATTTAGTAATTTTCCAAATTATAAAAATATAAAAAATTAAATATAAATATATATATTTTTAAAATTATATAAAAATATTTAATTTTAAAATAAATTAAATATTTTTTTTTAAAAAATTTTTTTTTTTTGAATGATACAACGGATGAAAATTTGTTTTATTTTTCATTATTTGAATAAAAAAATGAATTTTTTTCTTTTTTTTGAATAAAAATTAAAATATTTTTTTATTAATTGTTTTTGCAAATAAATTCTTTTTGGTTTTTTTTAAAAATGAAAATTGAAATTTTTTTTAAATAATAAAAAAAAGAAAAAAAAAAAAATAAAACAATTAAATTCAACTGATTTGTAAATTTCTGAAAATTTTTTCTTTTTGATAAATAATAACATTCTTTTTTAGGATATAATTTTTTTTATTTTAATTTACAAATGTTTTTCCATTTTAAAAACATTTTTTTTTTCTCAATTTTTTTTATATTAAACATGGTTTAAATGAAATAAAATTGAATAAAAAATATTTTCAACTTTTTTGATTTAAGTTCTCTCTATTAAAAAATTCTTTCCAAACCATTTATAGTCAGCAGATTTTTTAATTTTTGTTAAAGCATGATAAAAAATTATTTCTTTCTAATTTGAATTTTGGTTTGATTTTTTGTATTTGATAAATAATTTAAATTTTCAAAAAAATGAAATTTCATTTTTTTTTTTGGATTTTTTTTTAAGCCATTAAAATCAAAAACTTTTTTATTTTTTTTATTTTCTTTTGATATTCTATTTAGCATTTTTTTTTATTAGATTATCATTTAATTTTTTATTTTTTTTGAAATTTTAAAAAAATAGATTAATACAATTTTTAATTAAATTTAATCATTTTTGCAAATGTGTAAATTGCAAACAATTAAATTTTTCAAACGTTTAAATAAAAGAATATAATGTCAAATTTTATAAAAAAAAAATTTTTTAAATATTAATAATTTTTTTTTTAAAAATCAATTTTTAAATTGAATGAAAAACTAAATAAATATTTTTTATTTTAAAATACAAGTTAATTTTGATAATTTAACAGAAATTAAAATTGTATAAATTTTTATTTGAAAAAATTTTTTCAAAAAAAAAAATTTATAAACTTAAATGAAAACACATTTAAAATGTATTTTTATTATTAAATATTAGATTGATATATGTATTTTAATTTAAAAAATAAATAATTTAAAATGATATTTAAAATCAAACATCACTTTTTTTTACTTTTAAAAAATATTTTTGCTGATATAAAGTTTTAAAAAATAACATTTTTAATAATAAAATAAATTATAATTAACCTTAAAAAATTAAAATTATAAAAAAATATGTTTTTTTTTATTTTTTTTATAATTTTTTTTTAAATAGGATTTATTTATATATATATATATGGAAACTAAAAATATATTTTTATATATAAAATATATAAAAAATACTTAAAATCAAGAGGAAAATTAAAAAAATTCAATAATTCATGAATACAGGATCTTGCTATTTTCTGAGAATCTTGATATTGATTTATATAGTATTTTAATTTATATTTATTTAATATTTCATTATTGTTTTTCTTTTAATTTAAATATTCAAAAATAATTCTTTTTTAAAAATCAATTTTTTTGATATTTGGAAATTTATATATAACTTTAGTTATTTCAACATTAATGTTGAATGTAAAAATCCATTTTGATTTAATTTTTTCATTTTTTTAAAAAAAATGGCAATGGATTTATTTTAAATCATAAATTTTTAAAAAAATTGATATATAAAATATATATAAATTTATGAAGAACCATTAAAAAATTTTTTTTTTTTTTTTAACTGACATTATTTGAAACCCATATATCATTTTAGAACATATAAAAAAATTGAAAAAAATTTTTTTCCATTCAACATTAGTAATATTTAAAAAAAAAAAAATGCAATATTGGGATTTTTTTACAGAATTATTTATAATTTTAAAATTATTTACATTTATTTAAATTTTTTTTTTTAAAAAAAATAAATGGGAATAAATAGAGAAAAAAAATTTTGAAAAAGAAAAAGAAAAAAAATTAAAAAAGAACTTACATTTTAATAAATGTTTATTTCAAAATGTTAAATGATTTTGGATGAAATAAATCTAAGTCTAAAAATTTCATTTATTATAATTAGAAAAATACCAAAAAAAAAAATTCAGTTTTAACAAAAATGAACAAAGATATTTATTTTTTGAAAAAAGAAAACAAAAAAATTTTATTCACATATAAAATAAAAAATTCATATTTATACCAATATATACATTTAAAATTTTTATGATATATAAAAAAAAAAAAAATAAAAATGTGAAAAAAAAAAATAAAGATGAATTAATCTAAATAAAAAAATGGTTAAACCTATTTATTTTATTTTGATCAAATATTTGATTTTAAATAATAACAACAAAAGATGAAATTATGAATAAAGTATAAAGAAATTTAACTGAAAAAAGAAATATATTATATATAAAAGAAATCATATTTAAATATATATATAATATATAAATTGTAAGATAAATAATTAAATAAAATATTTTGAAAAGTATTAAATTTATATGTTTTCAATTAAAAATTGCAAATAAAAAATTTTTGTTAAATATATTTTTTAAAAAAAATTTTTTTTCTGAATTTTTTCTGATTTTATTAATTATTCAAATATTGAACTATATTTTAAATGAAAATTTTTCAATGAGTAAAAAATTTTTAAAATAAAATAATGCAGGAAAATTTTATTTAAAAATATGTTTTTATTTTTTCAATTTAAAAATTTTTATAAAAAAATTTTTAATTTTTAAAAAGTATATATATATAAATATATATATAAATTATTATATATACAGGGTGCAATGGGTAAATTGTCCCCATTTTATATTTTTAATTTTGTGCATGCATTGTTTTTTTGTTTTTGATTTTGTCGACTGCACAGTATAGTAGGGTCAGTTGGGCACCATCTGTGAGAAAAAAAAGCACCATGACACAATTCACTCCACCAGAAATTTGGAAACAGGCATGCTGTACTGCTTGGCATTCATGCAGAAGCTCCAATACAAACATTTCAGAGTGTTTGGGTGTCAATCTGAGGACAGTGCAGAGGATTCAGAAAGAGTTGGATGAGTCTAATGGTGATTACAAAGGTACAGTTTTTGAAAACTCACTAGTGATGGTTCTGATAAGAAAAGAACTCCATTCATTTGTTGGTGAGGGCCTCAGACTCAACACAGAGGCCTACATCAAGTGCCTTTGAGGAGGTAGTGCTGCCCTGGGTCAAGAGGGTGCTGCTGAAAGACTATGTCTGGCAACAGGACTCTGCACCATGCCACACAAGCAGGAGAACCCAGTCATGGCTGTCAGACAATTTGTGACCACATCATCCATTACATCTGGCCACCTGACTCCCTAGACTACAACCCCATTGGTTATTATACATGGGGGTGCAGTTGAGCAAGAGACCAACAAAACTCCTTGTAACACCAAAGATAAACAAGGCAGCAAGGGTTATAGCAGCATTCACCAGCTTAAAGGAGGAGACCATCCAGAATAAATGCACGAGATTCCAAAGTTGGCTGGGGGCTATAGTCAAAGCCAATGTCGATTTTATTGAATAAATTTACTCTTTAGTATTTCAAGATATTTTTTGTGTAATTTTGGTAAATATATCTGTTAAAATGAGATGTCAGTGTTATTTTCATTAATATCTTAAATATTGAACATTTTATCCTTTTTGATTTTTTTTTGAAAAAACTATATTTCTTTATATATATATATATATATATATATATATATATATATATATATATCATTACTTTTAAAATTTTGATTCCAAATCAACAGAAAAAATAATTTTTGTATAATCAACTAGATTTATAAGAATTTAATCAAATTTTGTTTTAAAATTTTTTAATTTTTTCATGTCTTAAAATATTGTCAAAATGTTTGGAAATTTTGCAACGAGCAAAAATTCATGAAATTGAATATGGAAAAAATTTATAAAATCAAAAATCTATTTTTAAAGGCCAATTTATTTTTTATTTTTTAATTAAAAATTTTGAAAACTTTTTTAAAAGTGTGGCTTTTATAACATATGCAAAATTAAAATAATAAACAAGAAACAGTTGTTTTGAATTGTTTTCTTTTGAATACCTTTGTTTTAAAATTTCATTTTTTTACATTATTTAATCTGAATATTGAACACAAAATATTCACATTTTTACAGATAAAAAATATTTTTTTCAAATTATATATATTTTTAAAATTTTTTAAAACACAAATATTTTCCATTGTGAATGTTAAATTTCTTTTTTTTTTTAAAAACTAAATTTTCAATTTGGAGTTTTTGTTCATTTTCATCCCGTTTTTAATTTTGTTTTTTAATTTTAAATATTTTTTAAAAAATTTTTTTTATTGTCTATTATATCAATTATAAGATTAAATGGTAAAATTTTGAAAAAAGGTATAAGAATAAAATTTAATTAATAAAATTTAAAATTATTATTAATTTTTTTATATCATTTATACTTTAAATGGCCCTTCCTTTTGAAAAATAAAAATTGAATTTAAACAATTTCTGAGTTTCCTTTTTTTTTATTTTTTGTTTTTAAAAATTATGATTCTTTTTTATAATGCAATAAAATTAAAAAAATTTTATTTTTTTTTCAAAAAAAAAAACAAATTTTTTTAAATTTAATAATAAAATTTTTCTTAAAAATCCATAGTCATTTTTTTCCATCGTCAAGTGATGTTTAATAAATTATAAAAAGATAGAATTTTAAAATTTTTTTCTTTTTAAACTTAGAATTTAAAAGTCAAAATTACTCTAAACTGTTCCAATTTTGAAAAAATTTTAAAAAAAAAACCTAAACATAATGGTCAAATTTATTAACATTTGACAAAAAATGAATGATGTTCTTGAAGTACAAACCTTTTGAGATGCAAACAAATATCTTTCTGTTCAAATTTTTTTTAAAATTGAATTTAAAAATTTATTTTTTTTAAATACCAAAATTTCTATTAGTTATTAAAAGTTCAAATTTAGTTTAAATTAAAAGAATAAAAATTAATTGATTAATTTTAAAATTAAAAAATATGTCTTACACGGATTTAAATTATCCTTTTTGAATTTTTTGTAAAAAAATAAAAAAAAATATTGATTTTAATTAAAAAAAATTTTAAAAAGACATTTCATTTGTTTGTTTCAAATGACTCACTTATTACGGATGTCTAATTTGTTAAAAAAATTTCAAAATCCACCTAAAAAATAAAAAAAAAAATATAAACAAAATATATTAGAAAAATAAAATTTCTAGGAAATTAAAACTTCCAAAATCCCTAATTTGAAATAGATCGAATTTTCCTTAACCTTTAACCTTTTAAATTTTAATATTAATTAAAAAAGTAAAATATGAATTTTTCTTAAAAATTTATGAAAATGAAACAAAAAATATATTATTTTATTTTAAGAGATATATTTTTTGAAATGCAAAATATTTAAAAAAAAAAAAAAAAATTTTGAAATGTAAAATTTTGAAAATTTATTCAATAAAATCACCATTGAATTCAATTTTCAAACCTCAATTGTCATATTTACAATGTTTAGAATCTTCAAATTTTTTGGACAGTTTCTAAACTTTAAAATTAAATTTTTTTGCTGTTATTAATCCTTGCCTTTAAAATTTTCATTTTTGTTTGTGAATATTAAAAAATCAATAAAGCCTTGTGATATTTATAATCTCCTGTTTAAATATTTTAAATTCTACATAAATTTTTTTCAAAATGGTTTTAAAGTCTAATATTTAAATCAAAGAAATAATGGCAAAATTAAACTGTTTGAATGAAATTTTAAATATTAAAAATATGAAAATAATAAATATTTAAAATTTTTTTAAAAAATTTTAAAATTTAAAATTTTTTCTAAATGGATTTAATAAAATTTCATAAAATTTTTTTTGTGATTTTTTTATGAATCAAAATCTTTTTTAAATAATTTTTTTTTTTATTTTAAAAGATTGATAAATTAAATACCTAAACTGATAATAAATTAATTCTTGTTTTTTTGATATTAGAAAATTTGCTGATTTTTGGGTGAAATGTTTTCAAATGTTTTCATTTTTTAAAATAAAATTTTGATTAACTTTAACAAATCATAACATCAAAATTTCTTAGGAAGTTTATTCCTAACATTTATATTGAAAATGGAACGTTTTTATATTTTCAAAAAATTCTATAATATGAATTTTTTGTGCTAATGTTTCTCAGTATAGCAAAAAAAATTTTAAATTTACACACACTAAATATACACCTATAATTTATTTTTTTTTCCATTTTTTTTTTAAAAAAAAAAATGGAGAAAAAAAAAAAATTCAATCAATTTTATTTTATGAATAATTTTAAAAAACATATTATATGCTAAAAATGATCATTTATATATCCCCTACTGGTCAACCAGGTATAACATTATAAATAATTTTCTTTTTTTATCAAAAAAATTATTATGTTTCAATAACATTTCTCCCTAGCTATCTTTCAACTACCTATTAGTAAGATTTGTGATCAATAATCATTATTAAAACTTTATTTGATTCTTACAATCTAAAAAATAAATGTCTTTTTTTAAATAAATATTTATCAAAGGGTTGATAAGATTGTAAAAAAAAAAAAAAAAAAAATATTAACATGTTTTTATAGATTTATTTATTTCTCTGGAATATAATCAATAGAAAAAAACAATCATTTTAAAAGTGAATATGAATCAGTTTATTTTAATTATTGTAACAAATTGATCCCCACTTTTGATTGTAATATAAAAAATCATTTGAAATTTATTTTTGTTATATATAAAAAATGCGATATATATATAATTTATGATTGTAATATAAAATGGATCCCCCAGAAATTAAAATATTTTTATATATTTTTTGATCCCCCACTTTATTGGATTCATTTTTAGGCAAACATTCTAAATTTGTTTATCAAATTTATTTTAATTTTTAATTTGTGGGAAAACTTCCCTCACATTTTATTAATTATTATAAGAAATCATTTATTTTGACTAAACCATTATTATCCCCCTTCTAAAAAACTGTCAAATAATATATAAAAGTCTAAAAATATTTTATAACGGATTTTTTTTAATAACCTTAAGAAATCAAAAAAATTTAATGATAAAATATGCATTTTTTATTTAAATAAAACATTTCTTTTTAATATCAATTGAAACAATTAGGCTGCTAGGATGAGACTACACATTTACATGTATTGAAGATTTTCTTTACATTTTTGGAATGTAAATGTATAGATTAAAAGTGAGGGTTTGTTTATATAGTGAATTAATTAAAACTTGGTTTTCCAATGAAATTATCCACATTAAAATTTAATTATTTATCAAATTATGATTACCTTATTGAATTTTAACTCTTCTCCCTCCAGCTATGGGTTAATTATATAAGATTAGTATCAGACTATTATTATTATTTAAAAAAAAAAAAAAAAAAAAAAATAAATTCTCATGATTATTTTTCATATTTTTCTTTAAAATCAAGCGATAGAAAACAAATTTCAAAATTTTTAAAATATTGATTATGCTGTTTAACTGTTTAACTTTTGACATATCAAATTTATTTTAGCAGGTTATTTAATGCAAACAAGATTTTTGCTGGTAATATTTTTTCTTTTCAATAAAATATAATGCTGATAATATATTTTTTTTCTTCAAAAAATCATTGCTGGTAATAAATTTTTTCTTCGAAAATGTATTGCTGGTATTAAAACCTACTTTTACACATTCATAATATTTTAACTTTCATTCAAGGTTAACTATTTGTCTATAGATGGGATCCAACAGGTGCTGCCACCCGGGTCAGGGTTAATTTAGGAACACCAAAATTAAGAATTTAATTCCATCACATATTTCCTCAAAACCTGATCAGAAAATAAAAGTTGTTTGGATGTGGAAAATCATATTACCCAGGAATCCACAATGTGTTTATTATACTCAAAGTCTGACAACTTGTTCATTTGAAACGGTTTACCTTCTCTAGAACATAGATTAAATATATAAAAAAATTCTGTGTAGTGAAAAAAAAGGATTGTTTATATAATGATTGTAATATTTGCCATATATGGTCTAGCTTACGGTCAAATCACGCTGAAACACCGGTTCTCGTACGATCACCGAAGTTAAGCAGCGTAGAGCCAGGTCAGTACTTAGATGGGGGACCGCTTGGGAACACCTGGTACTGTAAGCCCCCAAAGTCCAACCCTTACCTCACAGTCAGAGGGGGGGTGTAAACGATAGTGTCAGAGCTATGCCGCCCGGAACTTCGTTCCTGGTAGGGCCACCCAAGGCGGACAGGTCTGACACACACGCCGGCTAACAAGGGCTCTGGTGAAAATCCAAGGAGCGTCTGCATCGGTAACTGGCGGCTTCTGGTCGTTCCTGTCTCTGCATCTGTGGGAACCCCGCGGCAAGCAAGAACGTTATCCGAGTAGGCCTGGGTACCCTACTTCTGTAATTTATCCCAAGAATCTTCTTCTCATAACAGGAAGAAGCTGGCTCAATCCGCCCAGGGTGAATGCCGCATCAGTACAGTACATATATAGTCTGGAGCCCAAGTTGTTCGTCTTAAGGTCCTCAATAAAAATCCAGAGACAGATATGCTATATGATTGGCCCTGATCTGGCATCTCATTTACAGTCACTATCTCACTGATGAGCTACTTTCGCTGGTTCCCAAACTGCATAGATTTAAACGTGCTACTAGGTTGCCATCTCAGTCCCACCCTTTCACTGTCAAAACGGTTAAATGTAGCCGTCTCTTCTACTCCAATAGCTTCATGTCTTGCACTTCCCATCTGTGGAACTCCCTTCCTCTTACTTGCTTCCCTGATATTCAAATGCAATGTCAATCGACATCTTCAGACGCCTTTACGTAATTCCCCATCCTTCTCTTTATCATTTCCTCTATCACACCTCTTTACTTTCGCTCCCACTCTCTCTAACTCCTTGTGTGCTAGTGGCACTCCCACCTTGCTTGGGGTGAAATGCTTAAAAAAAAAAAAAAAATCATTGATTTGATCCCCACTATTTTATATCTGTATTATCTCCAAAACAAATTCTTACAATCTAGAAATATTTTCCGGCTTTAAATAACCTGGGAAGGGTTGATAAGCCGTAAAAAAATGAACGATGATACGTTTAATCAGGTAGTTAAATGAAAAGTGCAGTTATGATGATTATTGAAATCAGAAGATATAAGAAGGAAAAAACAGGCGTAAACAAAATGTTTCAAGTTGAGGCAACTAAAACTAGCAGAATTTTTTTTCTTCCATTTTTTTTTTTTTTTTAACTTCCTTTCCAATTTTCTTGGTCAGCACATCCATTTAATTACGATGGAGCTCTACAGGTTTTGATCTATTACTACTAAAATGCAGTTGACAGTCTCAACCACGGATGTGTCAACCCCACCAAAAAAAAAAAAAAAAAAAAAACAAGCCATTAAGGAAAACAGATACCAGTAGATCGATAAAATACCAATACAGAGACAAAATGGTGAAAGACACTAAGTAATGGTTGACCAATAAAAGCAGACAAGGTTGATAACTGTAAATTAGGAACGATCCCGAAGAAAATATTCCTTAAGGTCAATCATTTCTGAAAATGTTTTTTTTTCATTTTTCTTTATGTGCATATTCAGAAGACTTTGGGAAATGTCTTGCTTTCATAGAAGACATTGACATTTCTTGGTATGATGATGAACTACATCCTGCAGCAAGTCCTCTGATTGGGAGATTGGAGCGTGAAACCACCTCTCTTGATTGTTGGTTTTCTCAGGTCCACCCTGACCCAGGGTGGTAGCACCTGTTAGGGTTTCTGCTATGGGCAAATAGTGAACACCCACAAACAAAAACAAAACACTATGAAAATATAAAAATACATTTTTCTAGTAAAAACGCCAGTAATACATTTATATTTAAAATAATTACCAATAATACATATTGATAGTAAAATGACTAACAATTTTTAAAGTAAGATGACCAGCAACACATTTTATGGTAGAATTATCAACAAAGCTTTTTATAGTAGAATTGTCAACAAAGCTTCTTACAGCAGAATTATTGACAACACATTTTATAGTAAAGTTATCGACAACGCTTCTTTAGTAATCGACAACGCTTCTTTAGTAAAGTTATCGACAACGCTTCTTTAGTAAAGTTATCGACAACACATTTTATAGTAGAGTTATCGACAATGCTTCTTTAGTAGAGTTATCTGCAACGCCTCTTACAGTAGAATTACCTGCAACGCCTCTTACTGTTGAATTATCTGCCACGCCTCTTACAGTAGAATTACCTGCCACGCCTCTTACTGTTGAATTACCTGCCACGCCTCTTACTGTTGAATTATCAACAATGCTTCTTATTGATTAATTATCAACAATGTTTTTAGTAGAATTATCAGCAACACTTTCATAGTAGAATTATCAACAATGCATCTTACAGTAGAACTATCAACAATGCTTTTTAGTAGAATTATCAACAACGCTTTTTATAGCCAATTGACTAACAATATATTTTATCTGTAGTTTACTGTATACAATTGTGTTTAAAATATAGTTAGTTGAAGCCATAAAATTGTCTTCAAAATATTTAGATTTTGGCATTAAATAACCCATAGGTGTTGATAGTCCACCAAACAAAATCACCCAACCAAACAAACAATATGAAAAAACACTTTCATGACATTAATTCATATAATATCCTACAATACCTTAAAGAATTCAAACTGTATTCCAAAATATAAATTCAACAAAACTACAACATAAAACACACATATCACCATCTCTAGTAATTATGTCCAAACAAACATGTATAACCACAAAAGCTGAGTATCATCTACCATGTAGTCAATTGTGAAAGCAGAACAATGTGTTTCATATTTTTATCAAAATTCACAAGAAAATTAAATTTTGACATTAGACATTAAACAGAAAAATCAGCCAATCTATAAAAGATATTGCTTTTTCTTTCCGAAAGAAGACATTTTAGCCATCATAAAGAAAAATTAAAATGATGTGACCTTTAATACTAAACCTATTAAATTATTCAGTTATTCATTATTATTCTTTTATGTGGCATGTCCTTTCAGGAGACTAGTGTTTATGGATCTCCCCAATTTCCAGTCTTTTGCTGTTCTCAGTAACCTTTGACTCTTTACTGTCTCCCTTTGTCCTTGTCGAGCCACCTATGCACACAAACTCTTTAAGTAGGTGGTCATGGCTCTTGACAACTTTTTATTTTTTTGTTGTTCTGAAGTAAACAAACATAAAACTAAGGTATCCACTAAAGATAATATTTAAAAATAATGAAATCTGTTTGATCAATAAAAATAAAGAATATATCACTTCTTTAGAAATTGCTTTGTTTACATTAGAATATGAAACAGCAGATGTAAATGTTTCAAGAGTCGAGGAAAGATTTGTTTTAGGCACAATTCAACCTTGTTTGATTGACGACTCATTCTGTAATTGAGTCAGTAGAAGCATCACTGGATCGAACTGAGTCAGTGGAAGCATCACTGGATCGAACTGAGTCAGTGGAAGCATCACTGGATCGAACTGAGCCAATAGAAGCATCACTGGATAAACTGAAAAAATAGCATCACTGGATCGAACTGAGCCAGTGGAAGCATCACTGGATCGAACTGAGCCAGTGGAAGCATCACTGGATCGAACTGAGCCAGTGGAAGCATCACTGGATCGAACTGAGCCAGTGGAAGCATCACTGGATCGAACTGAGCCAGTAGAAGCATCACTGGATCGAACTGAGCCAGTAGAAGCATCACTGGATCGAACTGAGCCAGTAGAAGCATCACTGGATCGAACTGAGCCAGTGGAAGCATCACTGGATCGAACTGAGCCAAACTGAGCCAGTGGAAGTCTTTTCCGGGAAAAAAAAAAAGCATCACTGGATAGAACTGGATCGAAAAAACTGAGTCATTTGAAAATCACTGGATCGAACTGAGCCAGTGGAAGCATCACTGGATCGAACTGTCCAGTAGAAGCATCACTGGATCGAACTGAGCCAGTGGAAGCATCACTCGAATTTGAACCACTAGATCCATTAAAGCCAAAGAAGCATCACTGGATCTAACTGAGCCAGTAGAAGCATCACTGGATCTAACTGAGTCAGTAGAAGCATCACTGGATCTAACAGAGCCAGTAGAAGCATCATTGGATCTTGGTTTCTCCTGCCAAGGGGGGGGGATGTAGGTTTGAAACCTGCTGGAAAACACATATTTTTCTTTAATAAGATTTCTTGAATATTCAGGCCAGTAGATGAAAATCTATATAAAGAATGCGAATGTCACAGCATCACTGTATCACAATTTTCCAACTTTATACCTAGAGGTCGTAGCCCAACATATCATACCATTCTGGAATCAAGCTAAGACCATCAGCAACTTACAAACCTTCCAAAATTATTTGAAATAAAATCTTGAAATTGTAATTCCCAAGTTTTTGTTACTGCGATTGTTTTCGGTAATTTTTTTTACATGATTTTTTTGTGACAAATTTTTTTGTACAATATTAATTTTGATAATTTGGAAATAATGGAAATTAACTGTGAAATCAAAGGTCACCCATAAAATAAAAATAATTGTTTGAATGGAAAGTAAGGACCTACGTTCATCAAATCGTCTTTAAATTAAGTGGTGGCAGAAGAATTATCGTTGAGCTTTTAAAAGGTAAGCTCACATATTAATGCAATACTCAAATGCAGTGATCAATTTTAAGTTCTTCTGTAGTTTATTGTTGCCTATTGCATCTACTCCTCCCTACCTATTGTGATGAAAGCCCAATCAAGGGACCTCTGCAGGAGCTAGTTTAAGCTAGTACATACATATTTTTTTATAAACATTTCACCCCAAGCAATGTGGGAGTGTCAGTAGAATGCAAAGGGTTACAGAGAGTAAAAGTAAGAAAAAGAGATTGGGTATAGGTGAGGTTGGGGGATTGAGAAAAGGATAAAAAGAAGAACGGAAGATAAAGGCATCAAAAGATGTTGATTCACATCATTATATATATATATATATATATATATATATTAAGAGAATATATATATATATATATATATATATATATATATTAAAAGTAAAACAGACCACTTTAAGGTTCCATTATAATAATTTATTTCACCAGAGCCCTTTTAAAGGACTCTGGATCATCAGATAGCACTTCCAAAAGAGGAAACAAAATGAAAAAAAAAATTATATATATTATTTCAAGAATATATATTTATTATTTTAAATTGCATAAGTACATTGACCATATTTTACTACCAAAGACAACAAAATGTTAAAATGTTTCAGAGTGTATGTGTCTAAGAAAACTAGGGATAAAATAAATAGAACCTAGGTTAAATTCCAGTTCTGTTTGCTACATTCGTTTAGTGAAAATACCCTTGGGGAAGGTATGAATCTATTTCTTTACCTCTAGCTATGGGTTAAATAGTAGTACTTATCTAATCTAAAAAAAAAAAAAAATCATTTTTATCTTAAAAAATTGTTAATGCAAAATTTACCTGCAACAACAACAAAAACAAAAAAAAAACAAAAAAAACAAAAAGTCTTACAATCCCCAAAATATGTTTTGGCTTTAAGTAACCTACTAAGTTTGTTAAATCATAAAAATAAATCCATCTTCCTTTTTCAGCTGTGTATATGCAAGTGTATTTTCTATATTATTGCATTATGTTATTATTTATATAAAAAAAAAAATAGTAATGGAAAATATATGCCGAAATTCATTTCTTTCGAAAACATTAAATTCTTTTATTCTGAAACTCTTCATCATCATCAGCTTCCCACAACAATTTTTTGACCAGTAGCTACTTTGTCCATTAGTATCTTGTAGCTCCACCTTCTTCTTGTTTTGAAAAAATTTACTAGTAAAAAATATATGAGAAAAAAATATATATAAAAAAAATAAAATAAAAAATGAATAGAAATGAAAAACTGAAAAAAAAAAAAAAAATTGAATAGTTTCATGTTGAACAAACTGGTGTTTGGACTGGCCCATCGCCAGAATAGTCTGAGTAGGGGACGGCCTTTAAGTGAGTAGGTCTGCAAGTGAAAGTGGTTTTATGCTAATGCATTTATGCGAATTCTAACTTTCAGTTCAGGTTAGTAATGACTGGTTACCATATTGGAAAAAGTCAGAAATAAAAAAAGAATGATTTCTTTTCTTTTTTTTTTTTATTTTTATCTACAATAAATTATTTTCCCTTGACCAATACGTACGATAGAAAAGCAAACAGTATCAAGTCCAGGAAATGTGTTCGATGAGTGGTTTATATTGTAAGAATTAACACAATAAAATTTGTTGGAGAGCAGGAATCTGTGTACTTTCCTACTACTGTGATAATAGATGGCTCCTTTCATTATAAATATTCTATAAGTAAATAGGACATTAGATTAGGATTTGAGGGTAGTTGATTTACTCAAGTTTTTCTGTTGCATTTATGAGTATTTAATGAACCTCTTCTTCTTTGTTTATTATAAAGATAAATCTTCTGTTCCATTGTTACACTCACTAAGGCCTTCCTAAATCTTGGCTATTTTGAATCAAGACATCATCATTACAAAATGGCAAGAAGGATGAGATTTGAACTGACATTGGGATCCCCCCACAACTAAAACAATTTCTTTTTATGCATGATCCACTATAAATTATATTTCATTGATATATATATATATATATATATATATATATATATATATATATATATATATATATATATATATATATATATATATATTTTAATATTATATATATATATATAAGAACGATATGGTTGATAGATGTGAAGATTGTGACCCTGGGTTTCAAAAAAAACTTTGGATTTAAAAAACAAACTGATTAATTTTTTTTAAATTTTGGGTTTTATAAAGATTGCGTGTATTGGTTTATTATGGAAGTGGTGGGGGGAACATTAAGTGTATTCATGAATATAATATAAATAATTATATATATATATATATATATATATATATATATATATATACAATAGAAAAGGAAAAATATCAAGTCCTGGAAATGTATTTGATGAATGGTTTTATATTATAAATTAACCGATTAAAATTAGTTCATATCATTTTTTACAGTGGTGTGTATAACTTAAAGTACTGTGGAAAGTCATCATCTTGATTATCTCATTATTTTCCCTTCCAGTTACATGTGCTATCCATTTTAGTTGTTGCTGCTGTTGGAACTTTTCAAGTTCTTGAGGAGATGGGGAGGAAAGAACATCCATTAACCTGGGAATGGACCTGTATTTAAATAAGTTTGAATATATTATCAGAGATGTAACTATGTATTAGAACCTCATTATCTAAAAGTAGGTAGCTTCCCAGCAGAATAACAAAAACACATATTACATTTAACTTTTCTTTTTTAATGTTGTAATGAAATCAAAGCCCTATTTGAATAGCAAAAGGTGCCTTCCAAAAGCTAAGTGAAGTATTAAGAAACAGGAAAATTTCGTGTGAGAGAGAGAGAGAGAGAGAGAGAGAGAGAGAAAAAAAAGAGTACTGAATGGATCTAACTAACGCCTTTATCCACTGTACCATGTGTCCTTGACACAGTGGATAAAGGCGTTAGTTAGATCAGGACCCAAAGAGTGTGAGTTCAATACCTGGTTAAGGCGGTGGAGAACTTCGAGAGGGGAATTAACAGGAGATAACTAATAACTGACATCCATTAGACATGATATGTGGAACTAAAACAGTCTACCCCAGTGAGCAAAATAAAGCATTAAGTTCGACATTCCAACCACCTGAAGAAGGCTGGAGCATACAAGGGCCGAAACGTTGTGATAAACATGGCGACAAAGATGAGGACAATAGTCCGAATAATGTAAATAGCATAAATCTTATCTTGCTGTCAGCATAGTGACATGTATCAAAATATTATCATAAATGATGGTTGGAGTAAATAACTTCTTCATTTAAACTGAATATGTATTCTCTTAAAAAAAACGGAGTAGCTGAAATAGAGAAACAATACAGATTTGAAATTTCATCATCTTGCCATCAGCAAGGTGACAGATTAACTAATATCTTAAAATTAAAATCCATTGTTGAGCCAAAAGTGTTTTTGTATCATTTGGCAATTGTCGAACAATCACGTGGTCAAGATAAACACTCAGTTGTGGAGCAAGCTGAGTCAATAATAACTTAACCTTAAGAGAGCTATTTATGGTGCCATGGAGCATCTCATTGTGCTAAAGTGGGATAGTCCATTGCTTGGGCTGTGATTGGCTGCTGGTACATGAGTGGAGGTATTTCTGTATAAATACCAGCTTGATTCATCAGTGAGTTTGCAGGGTTTGTATTAAGTTACAACCTGCTTTATTTTTGTCTGCCAGCTGGATGCTAGCTGGGACCCTTAGGCCAGTAAGTGCTGTTTATTATTGTTATTCTACAGCAAGAAGATGTTATACATTTTTTGGATAATAATAAACCTTCTTTACAGATGTAAATATTTATCTCATTTACAAATGTAGACGGTCATCGAAGGTGTTCAGACGGTAAGAGTAAGATGAGTTGAAGACGATAAATGGGAAAGATGACAGTTAGCTGTAAACTTCAAGAGGTTAAGATTTTAGTGATTGGGAAAGCACCCTCTTGGGAGTTGTTTTTACAAAGTAGCAGTTTGTGGGTTACTGAATGAGTGCTTGATAAGAGGAGGAGTTAAGAAGTGCAGAATATGTAGGAAAGACAACAGCTGAACATAGATGAATAGGTTAAGATTTGTCTATTAGGGAATTTATATAAATCTTGTAATTATTAGATATGAACATGGGAAAAGTCGGGTAGAAGTACAGAATATTTAGGAAAGATAATGGCTGACTCTAGACTTAAATAGGATAAGACTGTATCTATCAGGAACCTATGAATCTTGGGAGTTTTCAATTGTATAAATGCAAGAAAGGGTTAAACAATACAGAATTGAATATAGAAAAACAACAAAAATACAATTCTTGAATAGTTAATATTGTATCAAAGGAAGCCATCTCGGTTTAGTATAAAAAATATGAACATTTGGAAGATAGGAAGTACAAAATATGAAGGAAAAATAACAGTTGACTTTATGTATGAATTGTTTTTTTTTGTTGCTATCAAATAATCAATTTCAGGATTAGCGATTGTATGAATGTAAGGAATTGCTATTTATTAAAGCCAAATAGAATATGTAGGAATTACGACAGGTGACCCTTCATGTTAACAGGTTAAGATTGTATTTATCAACAAGCATCATCTCTAAGATTGAGTAGCGACTTCAGATAAATGTTAAAGGAGGAGGTAAGTATACAGACTATATAGGATAGACAACACCTGACCCTAGACTTGAAGAAGTTAAGATTGTACATTTCAAATAATCATCTCGGGAGTAAGTCAGAATGTATGTTTGTAAGAGGAGGACTACAAGAAACACAGAATATATAGAAATATGATTTAGTTGATAGGCGTAGAACAGTTAAGATTGTAGTGATCGAAGGATTTTTCACTGATTTGTTTTTTACTGCTTATCAACCCTTTGCATGTCATTTAATAAAATTTTTGACATGAAGAATTTCTGGAAATTGCAAATGATTTACTCATAAAACCTGCCAATTAAACCACGGCTCACAGGAGAAAAGTTGGATTCATTTCCTTTCTCTATAGTATTTACACATAAGTGAATATTCCGAACCCAATGGGATTTGAAATTTGGCTGTCCAATTAATAATTCTGAGCCATTATTCATAACACCATCTGCAAATTCAGGATTACAGCACCAGATATTCCCAAGTGGTCACCCATCTAGGATCTGCCCAGGCTAGATGTTGCTTAACTTCAGTGATTGTACAGGAACCTGTGTTTCAGTATCATGTGACTGTAAGCCGTTAAACGTATGTGTCATATAGAAAGCATATCAAGGAAGATCACAAGTGAATTGATTATCGATCAATGAAATTTCAAATAAATAATTAAACTCTACAGAGAGGGGCTTCCCATCCCCACACACACACTTGATGATATACGGATATTACTAGAAGACTACTCTTACTACACTTCGCAACTACACCTCCGCCTCTTATTAAATTTTCTCCTAACACTGCACCTCTTATTGCAACTATACTTCCTGCTCATCATCCAACCAATGGAACAACCTTGAGAACTCTGCGGCAATTTCTTTTCTTTTTTTTTTTACCTTGTTCTTTTGCGAAAAAGAGCTTTTAGGTAATATTTTTATTGACATTTTTAAAAAATAAAAATTTATTTATTTTTTTTTTTTTTTTTAGTTTACCATTATTATACCATCACTCTGCCCTCATCTTGGCTTTTTTCCGTTATGCACAAGGTCTTTCCATTCACCACCACCATTGAACACCCTGTCCCGCCCTGCCCAGCACCACCCTGTCCGTGAATTTTGGTGCTTTTCCTTATCTTTGTCTGCAATATTACATGGTTTTTCTTTTGAGGTCAAATTCCTCAATTTCAAAGGTACTCAATTGGAAAACAACTCATAAAAACGATTCAAGAAATTACTTTTCAATTTTTAGGGGCTCACCGTATTTGCATAACTATTACCATTAGGGGGGATGATAGAGTCAGGATTGAAAACCCCGGCAGGAAGTGAGATAGTGGTGGTGGTGGTAGGCGTGGTGGGAGGGATTGGAGGTTGATGGACCTCACCGTAATTTCCAACTTAATTGAGTGTGGCAAATTAATAACTTCCTTGATATTTCCGATTGTATTTCATTGGTTTTAAAAAATGCATATATGTTGTTTTTTTTGTAATTTTTAAATCAATTTTTTTTTTTTTTTTTTTTGGAAATTTAGTTTTTTTAGTTCAGTTTATACAGCAAATGATGAGATAATTCGATTATTATGATTGTGATGATTTTTAAAAGATCTATTAAAAATCAAATGATGATGACACACGGCAATATTAAACTGTGATGATGATGATGATGATGAAAACCTCTATTATAAAGATGATGATGATGATGACACAACCTCTATTATGACTGTGATTCCAAAATGATGACACAACCTCTATTAAATTGTAAAAAAATGACAATGAAAATAAAATAAAAAACTGTGATGATGATGATGAAAAACCTCTATTATGACTGTGATGATGATGATGACACAACCTCTATTATGACTGTGATGATGATGATGACACAACCTCTATTATGACTGTGATGATGATGATGACACAACCTCTATTATGACTGTGATGATGATGACACAACCTCTATTATGACTGTGATGATGACAATGACACAACCTCTATTATGATTGTGATGATGACAATGACACAACCTCTATTATGATTGTGATGATGACAATGACACAACCTCTATTATGACTGTGACGATGACAATGACACAACCTCTATTATGACTGTGACGATGACAATGACACAACCTCTATTATGACTGTGACGATGACAATGACACAACCTCTATTATGACTGTGACGATGACAATGACACAACCTCTATTATGATTGTGAAAAACACAAATGACAATGACATTTACCTCTATTATGACTGTGACGATGACAATGACACAACCTCTATTATGACTGTGACGATGACAATGACACAAAAAATATTATGAAATAAACTATGATAATTTTACAACCTCTATTATGACTGTGATGATGACAATGACAGAACCTCTATTATGACTGAAACGATTAAAAATGACACAACCTCTATTATGACTGTGATGACAATGACACAACCTCTATTAATGACTGTGACGGTTCAAGAAGAAACAACCTCTATTAGTTTGTTACGAATGGCTTGACAATATCCACATGTTCAAAGAATCTTATAAAAAATTTAGAACTTGTTTCTTTTTCTCATCACCTTTTAGAGCTAAACAAATTCTTTAGAAAGGTTTGAAATTTACATGTTTGGATCTCGGATATTATCACATAAAGGAACCCTCTTTTTCCAGTTTAGTACAAATGTTTTCTTTTCTGTACCTTGAAAGAGATTATTCTTCTTAAAAGCTAATCAAATATTGTGAGAAATAAATATTTTGTTCTAAATAAAAGTAAATTTTCAAGATTGTTATATGCAAAAGTGAGATCCGAACATGCATTGGACTATTAAATTTTAATAAATCATTCCAAAAATTTAATCAAGTAAATGAGAAATTCGGAAAATATCTCATTCTTAAACAAAGAAAAGAAAAATTTAATTTAAGCTATATATGCTGCATTTTTCTGAACACACATTGGACTAGAGAAAGAAAAATTCCAAAAGCTAAAGTATCCCCTCAGGAGCGTATTTCACAAATTAGAACAATCTGAGTAAAACACCCTTCTTACAAATATGAATAGGGATTCTGTTTTTAAATTTTTTTTTTCTATAAATTTAGTATAATAAGTACAAATATGACTATGATCATTTTTAAATTATAAATTATTGGCTATACCCAAATTCTGACTGTATCTCAACTATAGGTATATAATTTTATAATATATAAATCTCAGCTATACACGAACATATTTTTTTTAATAACTGTTGACTTAACCCAAAGCTGAAGAGTGTTGCGGAATAAAATGTTTGTATATACCATATCGGTCCTGACCTGGGATCTCAACTTCAGTCACTTTCTCATAGACGTGATGTGGCTTCCCTCTGTCTTTTCTACAAATATTTTCATGGCAACTACTCTGATGAGCTATTTTCACTGGTGCCCCAACTGCATGAATTTAAGCAGTGCTACTAGGTTGACATCTCGGTGACACCCTTTTACTGTCGAAACAGTGAAATGTAACCACCTCTTCTACTCCAACAGCTTCTTATCTCGCACTTCCCGACAGTGGAACTCCCTTCCTCTTACTTGATTCCCTGACTACTACAATCTTCAAAAATTTAAATGTAATATCAATCGACATCTTCTGATGCCTTGATCCTCCTTCTTCTCTTTATCCTTTCCTCAACACCCACCCGCTATACTCAGTCTTTTCCCTTACTCTCTGTGACTCCTTGTGACACTAGTGGTACTCCCCCCCTTGTTTGGGGTGAAATGCTTATAAAAAATAAAAAATAAAAAAAAATTAAATATGTCAGCATGCAAGGTGACCTTTTAACCATTACACAAACACACAGAGAAAAATAAGGGTCAATCTTATACTCCAAGTATAAAAATGTGAACCTTAAATCTTGTGGTTTATGGTAAGTTGTTAGCAAGAGAGATTTGTTTACTGTAGGCTAACCCCAGTCTCGGTAATTACTGACAAATATTTTCTACTGAAACAGCTTAACTCCTATTATTATAATAAAAAAAAAAAAGAGTGTACTGTACTAAAAGTACTCTTATGTGGTATGATTGTACGACAACAATAAAATGCATATTATTCAAGAGAGAAATCCATAACCATCACACAAGATCACATTTGAGAACAGTAGAAAATTATTCAGTCTACCATAATAGCCTACCAAAAACAAAGCACCCACTCAGGAGGTGCTGTAGATTGTGGTAGTTAATTGAAAATATCTCCCCCTTGTTTTTGTTTTTTTCATTAGATTTTGAGTGAACAGAAAGTATAATCTGACTGAATTTATTTAATAAATTCAATACAATACATTTTAAAGTACATTTTTTTTGTGGTGGGGATCATCTTGTACGATGAATATAGTCCGAAACCTATACTTTAAAGATAAAAATTTTGAAACGTTTTTACATACGCCCAGTTTGTATACCAGCATATACCGTATGTAAGAGGTTGACCCTAGACGTAAGAGGTTAAGATTTTGCTGATCAGGAGAGCATCCTCTCCTGTTACGCAACGTAAGGAAGAGGTTGTGTAAAGGAAACTTCTTTTTCTCTGATAGAATGCAAAGAAAATGGCGATGAGCTGACTTTGTATATAGCATGGTGAGTTCAAGCTGTAAAAGTCTGAATTAGCAGAACCAAGGAATGTAGCCCGCCTGAACATTTGCCATGGATATAGTGGTAGTCTTTCAACATTTTTTTCCTGTGGGAAATATATACCTCAAGTATGACAAGGGTGATGATATGAGTTTTATTGAATTTAAATGCATTACTAGACTGGCAACGAGGTCTTATCAATCTACAGTCAAAATTGCTAGATGTAGCCAGAAATTTTTTTTTCTTGCACTTCTTGCTTGTGGAACTCTCTTCTGGCTTCTTGCTTTCCATTTAAAAATGCTGCATGATTATCCTATTATTTATTAATCAAAAACAAACAAAAAAAAAAAAAGGATCTGACCAACCAATGAGTAAATAGACGAATTAGCCCCTTTCTGAAAAAGTTTCAGGAATTTCTAGAACATTCTGGCTATCAAGAATTGTCTAATGAAAACATGGTGGGAAACTATATTCAGGAGCCGACTCTGAAAGTAATTTACAGTATGAGTGTAAATCATGGAAACTTTTCACTTCTAGATTTTTTTGTGGCCTCTCTTGCATAATCCAAGAATAAATAAATGCTACTTTTGAATCATATGTCGTTTTGTTCCTATTTAGCATGAACGAGAATGTTCTTGTGTAATCTTACAATAAATAAATGCTACTTTTGAATCATATATTGTTTTTGTTTCTACTTTTTTGTGAATGAGAATTTTCACATTTACCAGATTTCTTAAAGGGGATAGATAAATTTCATAAATATCATTATCTTGGTCAGAAAACCAAAGTTTGAAGAAAATATTAGCCATTCTTCACATTTTCTATGCATAAATGAATAGGAAATAACAGTTGATAGCCAAGGACACAGTGTTATTTATAAAGTGAAAGAAAAAAAACGAAAGAGAAAAATTAAAGAAAAAAAAGATAGAAAAAAAAAAAAAAAAAAAAAAAACCAATGAAAGATTTTTGAAAAAAACAAAACAAAGAGAAAAAACAAAACAAAGAGGAAAAACAAAACAAAGAGGAAAAAACAAAACAAAGAGGAAAAAACAAAGAAAAAAATGAAAAAACAAAGAAAAAAATGAAAAAACAAAGAAAAAAATGAAAAAACAAAGAAAAAAATCAAAGAATAAAAACAAAGAAAAAAAATCAAAGAAAGAAAGAAAGAAAGCAAGCATCTGATGAACCAAGAAGTAAATAGATGAATTATTCCCTTTCTTGAGAGCCAGTCCCACTCTTTCTGATGGCACACACCAACATTGATAATGAGTGGACTTTCCTCAGACAGGTCACCCAGCAATGCCTTAACTAAATAATTTTGGATATTTGACATTCCAAAATCTTTTATCTTCTTTACCCCTTAGAGAAAATTCTCTCCATATTTCCTCCCTCATCAAAAAAAAACTTTTTTTATATTGACAAAGATATATATCCAGCCAAGACATTGCAGAGATAAAAACAGCGATTGTCTCCCTTTCATTGAAATAGTCATGAGGGTCATCTAACGGCTGGTGAATGACATCAAGGGATAGAATGATGAAAGGCAGTGGCGATGCAGAGCCTGCAGAAAAAAGACGTTCTTAGCCCACAACAGTAGGTCCTACAAAAAAAAAAAAACACATCACATGGCCTAACCAAGTTCATAGAGAAATAGCCGTAACTTCAGTTTTCCCATCAGTAAATATTACAAATAAGGTCCCCACTTTTTTTATTTTACACACTGTTTGTTGTTGCATACATGTTATAATTTCTCTGCATGGGATACATAGATGCACTATGAATGTGTGTGTTATATATATATAATACATATTATAAAACCCAGGTTGTGTGTGTCTGTACGTTTATATATTGGATCTGATTTCCTACATTTTTCAACCGATTTCAACAAAACTTCACTTTTTTTTTTTTTACAGGTAGTGTTTCTTATTGGCTTGCACACTTTTTTTCTTTAATTTTACATTCAGAATGCTTTAAAAATTCCATTTACAAGACAATTGTTTATAATAAAATTCTATTCAATCGATAGACTCATAACGATTGAAAACAATGTTTTTGTTTGAGTTTGGGTTTGACCAATTCATAAAAAAAAACGAATTAAGACATGTGTGTCTGTCAACCTTAAATAATAATCTTTGTCAATTTTATTTTTCAGTCTTTATGATGGTTGATACTTGATCTATCTCTTACTGTTACATCCCTGGGCAATGCCAGGCTCTACTGATAATATAATTTTGTGTATGACATTGCATTATAAAACTCTCTATGAAAATAAAAACACATTTTTCATTCTTTTTCCATTCATCTATTCCATGGCATCCTTGAAGTAAAGTGTTATTATATCACAGGTATAATAAATACTATAATAGTGGCAGTTCAAATGGGAGAATAAATCTTTCTTCCATAGCTCATCCTGTTATGATAGTGACCCTGATGTGATTATCTCAACAAAAGGTAGACAATTGCCATTTGCAATCCTACATCAACATCAGCAGTGAAAATGGAGTCTGGCAAGACAAGTTCTAATTATTCTCCTCCTGCCTATACATAACATAGCAGAGTAGACTGGACTCTGTAGCCTTGGGTGACAATCAATCTAAGAGTTTTGAATGATCTTTTTTTTTCATCTGTCCTTTGTGGGTTTTTTTTTTTTTTCTATGTTCACCCCCGTAAAATGTTTAAGGTCTACTCCTTTAAGACATAAACTACAGTTCGAAAGTTTGAATCCACCCCCAGACTTAGCATGGGATGAACTTGACAGAAGAGTTACACCTTTCCATCCTCAAAAAAGAATCGAATCAGTTATCTGACTTATACACTGAGAAACTTTCGTAATGAATATGCAAAACATTTGTGCTGCAGTCATCAAGGCTAAAGGAGGATATTTTGACGAGAGCAAAATTTAATCATAAATTGCATTTTTTTTTTACTTTTAGTCACAATAAAATTTCTAATAAAAAAAGTTAGGTCTCCCTTTCTTTTAACAATGTATAATAATTTTCTTTTATTTAAAGTACAAAACAACTTTTTATTACCAATTTATAAATTACAAATATTTAAGTAAATGCAAACTTTCATTTAAACAGTATTAACAACCCATATATAATCTGGATGTAATTCTCATGAAATTGACACAGAAAATATGTGTCAAATAAAAACAGAAACAATCCATTATCCTGTTTGGTGAAACTATCATGCAGCCTCAACTGTTTTAAGAACTTTGAAACGCTACAGAGGAATTTCTGGTTAGCAAGTCTTTAACTGTTTTTATTATTTATATATTCCTATATATCATATATATAATATATATTTTCTATGTTTTCTTGGACATTTTGATTCAAAACACCATATTGTTAATCTGTAACAGATAAAACAAATCTGAAGTTTTTTACTTAAATAAATTTAGAATTATTGAAAAAAGAATGTTTTTTATTATGTTCTTATACTATTTTTTAACAATGCCAAAAATAGTATTAATCAAAACTTCAAAAAAATAGACAGATATAAAAAGGATCTATATGGACCCGATATTTTTTAAATATGGAGATAAAATTTCTAATGAAAAATCCTTTTTTTTTTATGTAATGATATAATAAATATTTGTATTTAAAAAAAAAAAATAACATATAAAAATTTCTTTATTTTTAAAATTTTGACGTTGTCATGTTAGTCCATTATAATTCATTAAAAGTTTTTATTTACAAGAATTATTTTTTTTGGTCAATTAAAAAAACTACCAATGGAATTTGAAAAATTTTAATTTTCATTTCATAAAAAAAAACCATAGCTCTCTATAGATTCCTTTTTTTTTATTATTATCTGAAAAAAGAAGTAATTTGAAAGAAAAATTATGTTGAGTTTATTCTTTTCCTTTTTTATAGTTTACAACAGAACCAGCTAAGGTTAGTGAGCCGAATCTATCTGAATATTTATATATGATATATTTAATAGATGGAGTTATTCCTTTTTCAATTCATGATCAAAGTAAAAAGAAAACATGGTCTCAGCCAAAAATTTGAACTTGTCTTGCCATGCCGTTTTCTCTTTGGGCACCAATAATCGTTACTGTAAGATAGATTGCAAAGCATTCTATGCTGATGAATGGTTATATTCCATTATTGATAAAGGCAAATATTTCTTTTCAGTCAATAAAATACAATGTCTAAAGTTTTGTAAACATGGAAGGGAAAAAAAAAATGTGGTGGTGGTGATGGGGGGCTTTTAATTGACAAACACTGAGTTGTTGATATAATGTCGATAATTCCTTTATAATAAGAATAATAATAAAAAAGAATGAATCAAGAGGAATTGTTCTTATTCAAAACAAACAGAATTTCAAAAAAAAATGGATTCTACTTTGCCTTCCTATTTTCATAATGGCAAAACAGGACCTCTTGGAAAAATCACAAAAATCAAATAATTATTTTAAATAAAAAAATACAATAATGCATCGAAGAACGGATGTTATCTGCCCTTGGCAGTCATATTTCTAAAAGACTAAATGATATTCGTCTGGAATTAATGGAAAAGAAAATTCCTAAGAAAAAATAAAACAAAATTTTTTTTAACAAAAAAAACAACAATTCTAGTGATGTTACTCCTTTATGTAACATGACAAATAGGAAAGATTTCTATTTTAGGAGGAAGCAAAAAAAAAAAAAAAACTAGAAGCATAAAAGAATAATTTTTTTAAATCTCAGAAACTATTACTCGGAGACGTTTTTTCATTATTTACAATAATTTGAAGAAATAACTTAAAACCAGATACTTGTTAAAGGACACAAGGATAAACAACACTTCTGATAAAAAACATCTTTTTTCTGATACTAGAAAAAACAATTTTTTTCTTAAGTCCTTCTGTCTGGACAATTTGTAAATGAGTAAAAGGCGAATAAATTATAAACAAAAATTAATTTGGATAGTTTTGCTTTCTGATTTAAAACTTTATCTTAATGCCCACTAGGTTTTCCCCAAAATTATATTGCGTATTTAATATTCAAATCGACAAGCCAATTCACGCCATCATATTTTCTTCTGTTCTGATTTTGTTTGACAAACTATATTCTAAATTCAAAAATTTCTCTGATCAATATTTTCTGGATGCATGGAACCACCTTTTTTAAATAATTTTGTTTTTGGTCCAAAACTGACAAATAATGAAATACCTTTAGGGTCTTATTCTTCAAGCAAATAAAGAAAATAAAAATTGGATTCAAAAAAACCATGTGAAAAATGTAAAATAAGTTTTTAAAGTTTTGCATTATTTTTTTTTTTTTTTTCTAAAAAAAAAAAAAAAAAATTATTACCAGCAATACATTTATTTTTATTGTTAAATGTTGTATGAGCACAAAAAATACATCAATGAAACCTGAAATATTAAGGAATTTTTACAAATCTAACATATTCTCTTCACAAAATAATTCCTGAATAAATTGCAGAGTTCAAGTATTTTGCAATATAATTTCCATTGAATGATAAGAAATCATAAAACAAAATAAAAAAAAACCTCTCTCTCTCTCTTTTTTTTAAATACCTGGATAGTGTATATGATGGAAAAATATATATTTTTTTTTTCAGATTTCTCCTTGAGTCCCAATCAAATATACATGTCACATAGCAAAATAGTATCATTAAACTCATCTCCTTCAGGACTTAGCTATCATGGCTCTCCACACCTTCCTATTTCGAGTGGCTTTTAAAAAATTCCCTTTTCATAAAACCACCAGAATTCATTTGGAAATTCAGAATCTTTATCCCCCTCCTGCATTTAAGATGTTCCATGAATCCTTAAAAAAAAAACATTAAAAAATTTCATTATGTTCCCAGAGGAAATTCAGCTTTTCCAAATTCTTCAATTTTCTTGCTATTTTGATCTTAATCTTTCTTTCTTTCCTTCTGTCTTTCATTTCTGCCATCTTTCTATCTCCTATCTCTTGGAATTCATCAGTCCACATTCACTGCCATATAAATAATTTATGTTAAAACATAGTAATTCTATAAAAACATCTTTTTTTCTAAACTGAAAACCATATCCCCCCATATGCATTTTTTCAAAACTATGCTGAATTTTTTTTTATTTTTTTTGTCCAATGCATTTTTCTCATGTCCCATTTTCCATCTTCTGTTAAAACCCACCCAGATATTTAAACTTCTGCACCTGTTTGATGTTTTTAAATCTTTGATTTGTAAACTGCATCTTGGGATTTTTGTCTCTTTCTGATAACCATTTTCTGTTTTATTGAAATGATATTTAGTCCTTTTTTTTTTCTTTCTTTTCTACCACATCTATCTATCTATCCTCTATCTATCTATCTATCTATCTATCTATTCAGTGATCTTATCTATCTTATATTATTATGAAAATCTGTTCATATTATGATGAAAAACAGTTCATCAATCCATTAAAAAATCTTTCATATCAAGAATTTAAAAATTGTTGAATACATATATCTATCTATCTACCTCTCTCATTTTTGTATCTATCTATTAAAATCTTTTCATATCCGCATGCAGGTAGTCTGTTCCCATTCATCAGAAACTGGATTATTCTGACATCTTAAAATCCCAAAATATTTATTTTGAAAAAAAGTTTAAAACTATCTCTTGTCTTTGTATATGTGAAAAATTTTCGAAATATCTAGAAAAATCTGTTCCTTATCTAAATTATCTATTAATCTGTTCATATGTTTATGATCTTAAGAGCCAAACTTTTTATCTCTTGGCAGCACCAATCATATCTATGGCATAATTGAAATCTGAAAAATTCTTTCTTAGGTCTATTATCATCTTGCCTGTCCCAATCCCCTCATCTGTGAAAAAATGTGTTTAACATTGAAAGTGTATCTCAAATTTTTTTTTTTCATGCAATGTTCTTGAATTTAAATCTTCATAAAAAACCCTTAAATCCCATGTTTGAAACTTTAAAATGATTTTAAAATCTCAATGGGATTCATGTCTCCACCTGTCAACAGAAACAAATCAAAATAAATTCAAAATTGCTCAAATGCAAGGTTTTCATCAAACCCTATATATATATATATATATATATATATATATATATATAAACATATATATATATTTCAAAATAAATGTACCCAATTTACGTATAATCGTTTTTATATATATATTTAAAGAATTATTTATTTTAAATTGAAGCCATTTATAATTTGACCTGATACATTAATTACCATAATTGCCATAAATTGATTTAAAATTTAAAGAAAATTAAATCAGTAAACAATATTTGTATCTATAAAAAAAATTTTTCTATAAACAAAAATTACATTTTTAATTTTTTTAGTTTATATATTGTTAATTTTTTTAAATCCAAAATATTTTTTCATTTATTTTTTAAAAAAAAATACCAATGAAGTTTTCATTTGACTTTTAAATTTTTCATTAGAAAATTAGATTTTTTTTCCTATCTGTAATTTTGTTTTCTTTTATTTCTTTTTTTCTTTAGAATCCCCTTTTCTTGACTTTCTTTCCATTTTGGAAAGTTATAGATTTCTTTCTATTTAAAATATTTTAATTAAATATATTTTAACGATTTAGCAATATATATATATATATATATATATTTATATATATTTCTGAAAATATAATGAGAATGAAAATAAATATAAATTATACATTTATATACATGATGCTTATTTAGAAAGCTTAATAATGATCAATAATTATTTATTGAAATACTTTCATGTTATCCAAAAATTTAAATTTATATTACAAAGATATTTATATATATTTCATGCATTTAATAAATAATTTTGATTTTTTATAATTAATTATAATATACAGGGTGACCATAAAGTTCGTGTGCACTTTAAAAAATTTATAACTTTATTTGTATTTGCAATAGAAATAATTTGTAAAAAGGATTAGAAAGAAGTAAATCTATATTTTTTATGGTTTTATTGAAATTTTATTTAAGTTTCCACATGTCCTCCATCATTAGCAATACAAAGGGTAATACGATTTTGCAGTTCACGGAAAACATTTGCCAACTGATTTACAGTAATGCCTGAAATCACATTAGTTATTTTAGCTATACTTAAAACTAGGTACATTAAACTTTATAACATTTTTTTTACAGATTATTTCTATCGCAAATACAAATAAAGTTATAAATTTTTTAAAGTGCACACGAACTTTATGGACACCCTATATATATATATATATATATATATATATATATATATATATATATATATACACACACACACACACACACACTTCTTTTTTTTATTATAAGTTAACATTTTTAAATTGCTACACAAAAGCTTTCATGTTTCAATACTATGATTCTACTTCTTGAGGCGATAATAGGTGATCCTAGATTTACCAACCATCACCTGAGGATATACAATCATACTATTGAAACATGAAAACTTTGGTGCAACGATTTAAAAATGTCTTTATTGTAATCTCTTATAATAAAAATATTTTGCTATACTTTGTATTGAGCCCTTTTTTTTTAAAGTAAATGTTACGAACTACAGATTTTTACTCCATTTTCTTCTTTCTCTCATCTGATGTGTGTATATATATAATATATATATATATATATATTTAACATATTTAGGCAGAAATCCTTCTTTCATACACATTCCATTGATATATATATATATATATATATATATATATATATATCTCATTTTCTTTATGAACGAAAGTAATATATAAATTCCAACGTTCAAACATTAATCCAAAAGAATACTCGATACTGATAGTAGAGCGGTAATATTTATTTATTATAATTTTATCATATAGACAAAACCATTTTACTCACTACAAAGATGCAACTTAACATCAGTGCATTTCAACTGCACCTCGACAGATGAGAATCAAAATGTTTATACCATTTTGGATTCTCAACAAAGTTTTTATATATATATATATATATATATATATATATAAAATCAATGAAATGTGCATTTGATATAATGGAATATGCATACACCTGTGTTCCCCCTCACTGGAAGATGATTGGCTGGTCAAAAGCCTTAGTCTGAGAGCTAAGTCTATAACGATGCCCATTGGACTACGCCATTGATCTACACTTCTTACCTGCGACTATGATTACTGCTACCGTATTCTACTAAGTTATAGTAGCCAAAACCGCTTAACTACTTCATTCAAATATATCCCTTTCCGGGACATATCAGCATTGAAGAAGGATATAACCATTTTCGCTTCTCATCCATCGAAGTGCAGTTGAAATACACTGAAACCAAGTTGCATCTTTGTAGTGAGTAAAATGGTTTTGTCTATATGATAAAATTATAAATAAATAATTATATATATATATATATATATATAAAAAAAAATCAATGAAATGTGCATACACCTCTTTTTTCAGCATCCTTAAAAGAAGAAGATATATATATATATATATATATATATATATATTTAATTTTAAATTAAAAAGACATTTATGTTTAACGTTCTTTTTATAGATACAAGTATTTAAGTAAATTTAATTTATAATAAACAGTATGTCCGAACCGAAAAATGTCAAGAAAAAATAAAATATTCGTCCTTTGACAGGATTCGAACCTGCATCCTATATGAACCATCATTTATGCTGACGTGCCTTAACCGACTTGGCCACAAAAGAAGTCGGTAGGTACAAGGTTAAATTTACTGCTTATAAACTTCAATCTTCCATGAATCTCGTACATTCAATAACTGCTCATTATTTCAAATGTAAACAAATGACGTCATATATTAAACAAGGGTAAATGTTATTTAATACTGTTTATTATAAACAGAGCATTTAAATGAAAAAAATTGTATCTAAAAAAAAACGTTAAACATAAAAATGTCTTTAATAAATAAATTTGTCGGACTTTATCCATTTCTTATATATATATATATATATATATATATATATATATATATATATATATATATATATATATTTAAGATATATATATGTATCTTAGTAGCAAAATGAATTTTAATAAATATTCTCAAATTAAACGATGATAACATTGCATATATGGAGTTTCAGGTTCTTAATGAAAGTTTATGTTTAAAGGCCTTTTAGGTTTCCTCCCTTAAATGGGAGTTCATTTTTTTGAATAATAAGAATTATATCTCACAGTGCGGGGGCACAAGGATTTTAGAGATCCTTTGATGGGGGGGGGGGGTTGCAGAGACAAAAAATGTTGGGTACAACTACAACAGACATTACAGAATATCAAATAATCTTTTGCTAGCCAATCAAGCTTTTCTAGTATTTCAAGTAGCTCTTTGTGTCATGTTACATATACAAATTAATTTTTAGTTTTCTGACGCAGTACAATGCAAATATGCGTTCCGGTGAATCAAACACTTCAAGGCAAAAAAAAAAAAAAAAAAAAAATAACAATTACTATTTGTCAGAGAGTGCAGTGAAAATAAAAAAAAAAGTATTAAAAAACGTAAGAAACATCTGAAATTTTCTGGTTTTCTTCCTTCAAAGAGATTGTCTTAATTTTTTTTTTTTTTACTAATTTTATTTATTGGAAAGTGTTTCCACCATGTATATTGTCTGTCAGGTTGTCTTGCTGTGTTAACTCGAAATTATTGCTGTCTCCTCAGAGAATGACTGGCTGCTTTGATGTTTTTCAGTATTTCTTTGAAAGCATTTCTTTAAATGAAGACCATGTATGACGCAGTGCCCAAAAGTTTGGGAAATCTGACCATAAAGAAAATAAATTTCTTACACAAAAACCCAGTTTCGAATGTTTCGATTGTTTTCTTCAGTGTAATCACTTTGAGGATGTATACACTACTAAAGGCCAAAGATTTGGTGGCTAACTTTTGGATTTAATAATTAGTCCGTTTCAGACCTTCTTTGATTTAATTAAAATTATTTAACCCATTAGTGCATGGAGCTCAAGTTCTTATTATTTGCATGCAGACTATTATCCTCATCTTTTTTGTTATTATCATAACGTTGCAGCTGCTGTGTTATCTGGCCTTCATCAGGCACCTGTCAAAATGAATAACCTTTGGGGAATTTCAAACTGGACCCTTTATTTAATCTAACATTTTGTGGGGGTGGTAGATGAAATGTACATAATTTCTTTTCACCCTGATTCATACAAACTCAAAAGAACTTTTTATGTGTATGCAAGGAATCATAATTTCTGATCTCTAATTCGTTGACAAAAGTTGCAGGTTTGGCTTTTTTTCATTTAAACTTTCAGTTTACAATATATATATATATATATATATATATATATATATATATATATATATATAGAGAGAGAGAGAGAGAGAGAGAGACACACACACAAACACATTTTTTTTCTTCTTAGCTATATATATATATATATATATATAAAATAGAGACATATATATATATATATATATATTTCATTGAAAACAGTCTACAACGAAGAGTTAATTAATCTTTTGAAAAGTTTTTTTTTTTTCTCAGCATCCTAACAATCTTCTGTTTTTCCAGGGTTAAAGAATATAGGAATTGTCCATAGTTATAATTGTTCCAAGCTTTCGGAGAGTTCTATATGCATTATCAAGGATGTTGTTTGGATAGTGAATTTCTGTGTGTGGCTTCTACACTGTAGTTTTGCTGCCGAGAGTAAATGCCGTGGGAGTTGTATGCTTTTTTGGCAGTCATGTGCTATGCACGGCCTGTTGACCTGGTATCACATCTATTTTTAGAACACTTTTAACAGGCTGTCTCCACTACTAAATAGTGTAAGATTGATAGAGGGAGAATAGTATTTAATAAGCAATGCCTCCCTAATGATGAGCTGTGTATGGTGATGTGACCTGAAAAAAACCTTTGTACTATCAACTAGAATTTTCCTTAAAGGTTCTTGCAAATTATGAGTTAATAAATATTTATTAATTGCACTCTGCTTCGAAAGGTGGCATGTAAGACATCTACTTAAGGAGGTAGCGGTGTGTCCAATATGGGCCATTGATTTTTGACAAGTAGCATAGTCTTGTACTGGGCACTGAAGTTGGTACTGTATATTGACAGCACTAGGTTAGATTTGGTGGGGTTATTTCAGTAGGTGACGACAAGGTGAGTCTTCCATTTTCTATGATATATTATTACGTTACGGCAGAAATATGGTGTTTAATGATTTTCCTTATAGCAAATTCATCCTGCTTATAATTATTGTGCATCTGGATGCAATAAAATATGTTGATATTTTGTGGTGTTACATTTTTGTTACTGGTGTCATTCTAGGAATAATTTTATTTGCTTATCAATGATGCAGTTGGGAAAATTATTGTTGACTAGTGTTTGTTTTTGTTTGCTTAGAAATGTATTTAGGAAAGAGGAATTTTGGTATGCTCTATTTATGAAGTTTGTTATCATTGCTATTTTATATCTTTCCGCTATCACAGTTTAGAAAACAAGAGTTCGTACTAGTGGATTTTTAACAGGCTGCCTCCACTACTGAATAGTTTAAGATTGATCGAGGGAGAATAGTATTTAATGAGCAATGCCTCCCTAATGATGAGCTGTGTATGACGATGTGACCTGAAAAAAATCTTTTTACTATCAACTAGAATTTTCCTTAAAGGTTCTTGTAAATTATGAGTTAATAAATATTTATAAATTGCACTCTGCTTTGAAAGGTGGCATGTAAGACATCTACTGAAGGAGGTAGCAGTGTGTCCGATATGGGCCATTGATTAGCATAGTCTTGTACTGGTCTTGTATTTTTATACAGGTAAGTAGTAAATTTGTTGGATTTTATTTCTATCTTGACGCCGAGGAATGGAATCTTGTGGGTTTATATGTGAATTTTAGTGATGAGTTTTTTTTCGAAAGATGATTTTAGGCTTGCAATTTCATCTTTGTTTTTTATAAAAACAAAAATGTCATCCATGTACCTTGTGTTGATTTCAGGTTTATTGGTTGTTTTAAATAATTTGGTTTCAATGTACGAAATGTAAAAATCGGCGGAAGCAGGAACTAAAGGGTTTCCCATGCTAAAACCAGTAGTTTGGACATATCTGTTGGTATTATTGTCATAGAATGGAGCTTTCACAGTACAAGCGAGGATTAGTTTCTAGAGGATAGCTGGTCCGATTTTTTTTGTCAGGTATTTGTAGACAAAGTGACTGATAATGTTGTTTCCCCAATTGGGATGTTGGTAAAGAGGTTTTTGATGTCTAGCAAGACCATAGTATCTCCTGTTATAGACAAGCGTATGGTTGCAAGAAAGAAATAGGACAACAGCAGAAATAGATTTACGTGGTTTATTTCGACAGGAACGTGAGGGTTTGGGACAGCTACCTTGTGGTAAAGTTCATAAGTCGGCTTCGGATCTAGGTCGATCTCTCATAGTAGTTCATACATGTTGACAGTGGTTGAAGCTCTCCTGCTGTCAGCTGCTGACCGCGACAGGTCTCTACCCCAGGCACCTGTTGACTGCCTGTTGAACTTCCATGTGAGCACTTTTAGCCTTTTTTTATGGCTTAACAGGCTCGAAAAACGAAGTGAGTATAATTAGGAGGGAAGCATTTTTATCGGACAAAAAATAGAACACTTTGAATATTATTTTATTTTTCGACCGGAACACGTGTCGGGAATATTTGTCAGTGAAGATAATGGTCATTTTGTGACGGGGTTTTGTCCTGTTTACATCCGGCTCTCGCTCTTGAGTATTTGCCTGTAAATCAGCTGAGATATGTCTTATTTTATAACACTCCTATGCGATTTGGTTCTTTCAAGATGTGGAGATAGATAGATAGATAGAAGCACACACACAGACACATATATATATATATATTTTATAGATAGAGAGAGCAAGATAGATACAGATCGGAACATATATAGAGAGATATCAAGTTTAAAATAACAATAACTATTCAATATGTCATGAGGAGAGTTTTTAAATACAAATCAACAATTCACCCACCTCTACGTAATAATGGACTAATTTGATCACACACACATATATATATAAATATATATATATATATATATATATATGATATGTATGAATGTATATATGTATGCCTATTTTTTGTGGGGAAGGTATTGTCAGGTGTTTATAGAGACAGTCGCTAATTATGTTGATTGTTTCCACAACTGGGATATAGGTAAAGAGGTTTTTTTTACGACAAGGAAAATTTTTTATCTCAATTCTTTTCATCAAACTTTTTAAAATTGGAGAAAAGAGATAGAATATTGAAGCACACACACATTTTATATATTATTTTATATTTTTCATTTTTGCAGATAGGAACATATATATATATATATATATATATATATATATATAGAGAGAGAGAGAGAGAGAGAGAGAAAGAGATAGTTTATCAAAAAAATAATACCTGCTTTCTATTTTCACTCTGTCATGAAAAGAGTCCACTAAACACAAATCAAGAATTTGCCCACAAATATGTAATGGACTCATTTTATTGAACTATTTATATATATATATATATTATATTCAATATATAAAAATATATATATACACATATATATATATATACAAATATATATATATATATTATATATATTGATAGATAGATATAATATATATATATAACATATATATAATTATACATATATATACACATATTTATATATACATTATATAAACATATATATATATATATATATGTATAAATATACGTATTTTTATAATACATATATATATATATATATACAAATATATATATAGATTTTTTATATATAAAAACATATATATATATTTATAAACATATATTTATATATACATATACATATATATATATACATATATACATTATATATATATTTTATATATACATATATATATACAATTATATACATACAAAATATATTAAATATATACATATATTTATAAATTTATATATATATAATATATATATATACATACATATATACATTATACATAATATATATATACATACATATATATATACATATATTATTATTTACATATATATATATACATACATATATATATACATATATATATATAAATAATCATATATACATACATATATATACATTGATAATATATTAATAATTTATACATATATATTAAGGAAATATAATTTTACATACATATATATACATAAATTTAATACATATTATATGATTAAATAAAAACATAATATATATATAATAAACATCTATATATACATACATATATATACATGTATATATATATATTCATATATATATATATATTATTTATATAATATATACATATATATTACCATGTATATATAAATGCATATGTTATATATATAGAAATACATAAAAATAAAAATACAAACTATATATACATATATATAAATATTTTCATAACGCTTAGGATAAGATGATTTATACATAAATACATAATATATATACTATATAAAAATATATATACATTTTTATATTCACATATATACATATTATATATATATAGTTGTTTTATATATATATAGTATAATATATATACAGTTTATATGTCAATATTTTCAAAATGATATACTTAATATTATTATATGAGACACTAATATATATATATTTCATTTTAAAGTATATATATAATATTGTTATAAATAATATTTTCCATTTCAATATATTCATAAGATATATAAATATATACATACATATAATATATATATACATTGTGACATATGATATTTGTGAATATACATATATATATAATACAATAAATATTTATATACATATAAAAACTGTTATATATTTCAAATACATATATTATGATATTTTCAATTTATATACAATTGGAATATTTTATTTTTTATATATACATAACATAAAAAATATACATACATATATAGTCATTATAAGTACATATATTTTATATATATACATTTTATTTATATCATATATTATAAAATATATATATATATACATATATACATTCTGATTATACATTGCAATGTATTGTATATATTGAATTTAAATACATTATATAATATCAAGGACATATTATTTTTTATAAATTATGACATTTCAATTTTCTATAGAGATATTTTTGAAGATTGATTTGATATACATCATGAATAATATTGTTTTTTAAAATTTTTATATTAATTCATACAATGAAGAATTTTTTTATCTTTCTTATCATACAGCAATATTCTTTCTTATTTTATATATGGTCAATTTTATATATATTTTACATTTGACATATGTATTGATTTATTTATATCAAATTATTTATTGAAAACAATTAAAGTATACATAATTCAATTTTTTAATCCAAAAAGATTTATAGATATATATGTGGATTAAATTTGGTGGTGTGATAAAAAATTTTTTAAATCCAGCCAAATATAAATTTAATCATTTTGTTTTTGAAATGATATATAAAATTGAAAAATTATTTTACATATAAGATCTTTTTTGAAATAAAAAAATGGGGAAGGCGAAACAATTGTTTATGAAACAATAATTTTTTTATATAAATGAAAATTCAGTTTAATAATATATTGCAATATGTTGTTTATAAATATATTTTATCTTGATATTTTTGATTTTGAAATATATATATATATATATATATATAGACATATATTATATATATATATATATACAGTATTTAAATATATATATATATACCTATATATATATATATATATATATATATATATTTAATATACAAATATTATATATATTGCTTTTATATATAAATATCCCAACTTAATATAAAATATATATATAAATAAATTAATTTAGTTATAATATATATATAATATACATATATATATATAAAACATATATACATATATAGATATATAAATATATATAATATATATAGAATGAATTAAATTGTTTTTGTGTTAGCTTTCTAACCATTGACAAAAATATTAAATCATCACCATGGTTCATTTGTTTGCAGTATTTAACAATTCCTGATATTATCATGAATCTGGATGTTGAATGGTTTGGATGGTTCCTTGAAAACCATAAAACAATTTATCCTCTATTTTTAAAAAATAATATGAATGAAATAACCTCAATACTTTTTAATAATTGATTTTTTTTCCTGGAACAAAGCCATTTGTAAGTATTCCAACCATGGTTTTAAAAAAATGCTGGTGTTGTGACAGATTGTTGATCATGTCTTTTGGTAAATGTTCTTTGTCATCCAAAATGAAAAATAACCATCTGCTCATTTTATAATTGCAATTAAGATGTGGTTTGAACAAACAAAAATTTACCTGAGCTAAAAGAATGCAATAATGGGATTTAACATTTGGCCCTTTTTATATATATCCTTAAATATTTATATATATAATATATATATATATATATATATATATATATATATATATATATATATATCATAAAAATAAAAGATTTTCTATTTTCACAGTGCCATGAAGATAGTTTACTAAATACAAATCAACAATTCACCCCGATCTATGTAATGGACTCATTAATCACATTATATATATATTATAATATAAGAAATTAAGATAGGAATATATTTATATATATATATATATATATATATATATATATATAAACACACACACATAATATACAGGTGTCCATAAAGTTCGTGTGCACTTTAAAAAATTTATAACTTTATTTGTATTTGCGATAGAAAATAATCTGTAAAAAATGTTATAAAGTTTAATGTACCTAGTTTTTAAGTATAACTAAAATAACTAATGTGATTTCAGGCATTACTGTAAATCAGTTGGCAAATGTTTTCCCATGAACTGCAAAATCGTATTACCCTTTGTATTGCTAATGATGGAGGACATGTGGAAACTTAAATAAAATTTCAATAAAACCTTAAAAATATAGATTTATTTCTTTTTTAATCTTTTTTTTTTACAAATTATTTCTATCGCAAATACAAAAAGAAAGTTATAAATTTTTTAAAGTGCACACGAACTTTATGGACACCCTGTATATTATATAATATATAGATATATAGATATATATATATATATATATATATATATATATATATAAAAGGTCATATAGATAATAAAATATATATATAGAACATATATATATAATACAAGGAATGAAATTGACATGGAATATATGCATATATATATATTATATATATATATATATATATATATATATATATATTGATATAGATAGATTAATATTGTGATATGAAAGGTTTACTAAAGATTTTTTAAAAATGTAAAAAATTTTTTCTTTTTAATTTAAAAGATAAATATAATTGTAGATAAATAAAAAATACATTTTCTTACCCCAAAACAAGATTCTTTATTCAAAATTTTATTACAAAAGAAAGAAAATATTTATTAAATATAATTCAGACCAACGTAGAAATAATAATCACAATGATAGGATTTTGCTAAAACAAAAAAAAAAAAAAAAAAAAAAAATGAAAAAAAATTCATCTTGAATACTTCTGAAAAATAATATTTTTTATAAAGTCAAGCGGTCTTTGTAAATAGTGCTCAATGCCTAAAGATAGAGAATTAACAGTAATAAATAAAATTAACTATTTACTCACAGACTTTTAGCAATTACATATGCTCATCTTCTTTTATGTGCCATGTCCCTTCAGGACGAAAGGACAACATATATCTCCCTATCTTCCTGTCTCTTGCAATTTAATAAGTTTTTTTCTTTCATATTATTTATATCCCAGACCCTGTTCTAAATCCATTTATATGAATTTCATCAAGTATGTTAAATGAAAATTCCTCTGACTATCTTTTCATCAATCTGTCTTGAATCAGATTTTCCAAGCCCTCCTTCCTCATTAAAAAACCTTAAAATGTCAAATACTTCTTCCTTTTTAAATTTTTTAAATCCTTTTTCTTTCCATTTTCTCTAAAACCTCGTCGTTGCCCACATATCCAGTGCATGGTATTCTCAGCATCTTTCTGTAGAACTACAGTTTTCAGGAAACTTAAAATTTTACAATCAAGTCTTCAGTTAAGTGGATGTAATCTTTGCAAAAATGAGTAGAGACAATGAGTAATGAATGCTTAATTTTACTTATTATGTCATAAACATATATAATTTAGTTAAAGACAATATGAAAAAAACACAAGACAGACGTGAATAAGTAATGGTGGTTATACAGGCATAAAGAGAAACTGATTTAATCACAGCTGAAAAAAAAAAAAAAACAAAAAACATTGAGTCAAATTGTATAATCATGCAAGAGATTTAATTTTTAAATTAATCGCACAAGAGATATGATACAATAACATTACGATATGTGCATGAATCAGATTTCAAACTGAAATTTGAATCAAACAACAAGAAATGTCTCAAAACTTGATAGTCAAACTTTTCTGCCTCTGAGCAGAATTTCAACCAACGAAAATTGAAAAATCTTTTCATTTATTTGAAAACCCGATCCCATTTATAAGTGTTCTAAATTCATTAGCTGGCAGAGTTTTAATGTTCGAAAAAAATTAAATAATCTTTTTTGTGGCACATGCAACCCTATTAGTTTTAGGGCTATATGCGAATCAGATTTCGAACTGTAAACAATAGCATCATTTAAATGCATAAAATCCAAGGATGGGTCTAAAAGATATTAAAGGAAAGAAAAATACTTCACAATGGGACGAATACATCAGAGAAATAAAAATGATGAAAAAAAAACCTAAATATATAATGAAAATACTAAGGTAAAAAGAACAAAAACAAAGCAGCAGGGACCAATGGAAATATAACAGAGATGCCGAAAGCCTTATGATGATTTCTTTTATTGACATTATTATAAGAAATAAAAATAAAATATACAACAGTGGTTTTATAAAAAAGACCTAAGTCATCTATTTTTCATATAATTCTGCCTGAAGAAACTAGATGCAGACAAATGTTAACTCCATTGGATAGTCAGTCTAATGGGCCATATAACAAAACTTAACATCTTAATTCTGATGAATAGAGTGCACAGTAGAATTAAACCAGAAATCGGATAGTAATGAAGTAGGTTGATTAAAGACACTGGAACAAGTAATGCAATATTTATGATCAGAATGATTTCAGAAAGAGAACTACAAATGCAGAAGGATATATACTGTTTTAACTTACAGATACTTATAGGTATGAAAACCTATTTGTAAAAAAAAAATGGTGGTAACAGGTTATTCCATTACATTCATTTTTTTTTGATAAATACATCACAAAGATCTGTTGGAACTGGATAACCATGACATATTTTTAAAGGATATTAGAATAATCCAGAACCTATATGAATATGGACAGAAAATGAATTTGGTAAATATACAAAAATAGAAAGGATGAAATAAACAAAAATGCGTCTTCTCACTAAACTTATTCAACCTATACAGTGAGAAAATTCTGAGAGAATTAGAAGTCCTACTAGGATTCATTATTGGTAGCCATAATCTTAACATAATATATATGCAGATGACACAGTGTTGATAGCAGACATAGAAAAGGAAACTACAAGAACTTCAACAAGAAAGGCAGTGAAGGAAAGCAAGAAGAAAGGACTAAACAATCAATTGCAAAATAGATAGTTGTTAGTAAAAGTAACAGCCAAACACATATTACAAATTGGAAATACCAAAATCAAAAAAGTACAACAATTTAAATATCTGGGAAGTGTTTTAACATTTTTCTTAGAAAATGCAATTTTTAGTGAAAGATGCCTTCTAAAAAAGGTAAGCAAAGTATTAAGAAACAGATAATTTCTGTAGAAACAGAGTAAAATGTACTGAACTGTTATGTAATATCAGTTCTCTTATATGAAAGCTGGGCAATCTCCTCACAGATTAAGAATAATATCAGGAGTAATACAAATGCAGAAGGATATATACCTATGTTTTACAGATTATGCAAATGCATTTGATAAAGTACATCATAAAGATCTGTTGGAACTGCAAGGTAATCTTGACATTTTTGGGAAGAATAACAGAATATTAAAATAACAGAAATGAAAATTAAAATAATAGAATATTAGAATAATAAAATATTAAAATATTAAAATATTAAAATATTAGAATAATAGAATAATAGAATAATAGAATATTAGGAATATTAGGAATAATAGGAATATTAGAATAAATATTAGAATTAAATTATTTTCTTTAAATTTAATATTAGAATAAAGGAATATTAGAATAAAGGAATATTAGAATAAAGGAATATTAGAATAAAGGAATATTAATATAAAAATATATAAAATAGAATAAAACAATATTAATATATTAGAATAAAAGGAATATTAGAATAATGGAATATTAGAATAATGGAATATTAGAATAATGGAATATTAAATAATAATTATTTATATTAGAATAAATGGAATATTTAATGAATATAAATATAATAGAATAAATAATGATAAAATATATCTGTATCTGCAATTACAAAGTCTCTACTACAACAAGCATTATGAAAGTGACAACGAATATTCATTGACATCACAAAAGATTTTAATACTAACAATCTACCTTCAACGGCTCTCGTGCCTTGTATTTAGTATAAAAAATTATTATGTGTACACATGCAGATCACTTATTTTAATTAAAACCCCAAATGGCAAATTGATAATTTTTGCCATAATAAATAAAGATTCCACTGACCAGGCGACACTGAAAGCAGAACCCTGCTTGTTGTCCAACATTCCTGGAAGTCTCAGATAGATGGAGGGTTGAACTGGAACAAGCTGCAAGAAAGTCCAGTCGGTATTGTCACATGTCGTGTGATATTTTGTCATTGTTTCTAGAGTTCTTAGATCTGCCACTCATTGGCTTTGTTTGAAGTTTTTGCCAAGCAAACATTTTCCGTATTTTTTGTTTTTATTGTCTTGTCTTTGAATCTTTGACGGTTTCTCCAGCGCCTGCCATTTAGTTGCTTAATTCCTCCGAGAGTGGAACACTGGGTAGGGATAAATGTACGGACGGCAGACCAACGTCTGTTGCAAATTTTAAAGAGCCCATTTTCTAAAACCTGTAAAATGTATCGCTTCTGAACCACGACTGCTGTTCAGAAAGCGTCCATCCATTTTGAATGTCCCAAAAAACGGTTATGCGGCCTTGATGTAGTTAAGCAACAAATTCTCACAGTGTGGACGTCATCACTACAAAGGGACATCAACTCTAATGTGAACTTTCATTTGATCTGAGAAAAAATCATCAAAGGTTTGTGTTTATAAAGAGTAAAGCTGAATGGTTAACAGCACATCAGATGACGGTTCCCATGCGGGCTACAGATTTAATTCCTGTTGGAGAGTGCATATTTTCTACAAAATTTCTTGAAAACTCATGCTGGTAAATGTAATTAATACTGTTTAATTAAAGACAAAGCATTTACTTAAATAAATCATATCTATAAGAATAACATATATATATATATATATATATATATATATATATATATATGAAGAAATATAGTTTTAAGGTGTGCTATATTTATGAGATAAAGTGCTCAATATCAGAGATAGAGTGTATATAAATATAAATATAAAAGTGAACATTGAAGTCAACACTCAGAGGCGACAGCCTGTTGCCTCTGAGTGTTGAAAATAATTTTTATATATATATATATATATATATATATATATATATATATATATGTGTGTCATCTACAGGCTGTTTCACTATATCACGATTCCTCGGTGTGGCTAGATATCCAATTGCTTCAAGCTGGGATCGAAACTTGATTGATTTGACATCAGTCAGGTATCTTACCCCTAGGCCATCATTGCATGGAAGAAAGGATGGCTATTTTAATGTTTTCCTCTATTACAAAATATGCCAGCGGCTTGAAGAGTAATGCTTAATAGCAGTAGGAGTTTTTTTAAACCCTGTTTCCCTATATATATATGTATATATATTATTCAAACAGGATTCATTAAATAATATGGATATATTGTGTCTACTTATTTCTCAAGTGATCCTTTCTAATTGTCTAATCTTCAAGCGAAATTCTTCCCTCCCCCCCCAAAAAAAGAAAAAAATTTCACTTGAAGATGGAAGAGAGCTTCGTACTTTAATTCATTTGAATTCAAATAATCATATTGAAGTTTTCAGCTATTGTTTTGAAACGTGAGAACTCTTATGTAGCATTGGAATCATATTTTTAAATAAATAATTTATATATATATATATATATATATATATATATATATATATATGGATGTGTGTGTGTGGGGGGGTGCATAATGTAAATCCCCAGGAAAATTTTTCTAGGTCAAGTAATTTAGACATTTACTTCCTTTTCTCTTGTGATTTAATTTTGAAATAATTTTTAATAAATTGTCTGTAATTTCGTCTGATGAGCCAGATATTAAAAAAATTATCTGTCAAAATAAATTTATTACCAAATTCTTCAGTGATAGTTTTTTTTCTCGAGATATATGTGTGTGTGTGTATATATATATATATATATATATAATCTGTAATAATAAATTAAACGAGAACTGATACATAATACTATCAACCAACTCTATCACATCCACTATCCAGAACAACCTATCCCATCTAATTAATATCAAAATAATCACAAACACTTCCACAACCATTATGGATATACTCAGATCCTCAAACACCTATACCAATAATATTTCTGAAGCCTCCATATATAAAAATTGCCAAAACACTTCTTCACAATGCATTGGAGAAACATGCAGAAATTTATAAAAAAAAAAAAAACATCTATGAGCACAAAAAGACCTCATAAATAACAATTTAACAAATGCACTAGTCATACATAGAAATAAATTCAACTACAATTTTGATTTTATAAATGCTACACTCAGAAAAAAGGAAATAATTCACTCAAAAGGAAAATCCTTGAGAGTTCCAACATTGAATATTATCCTAATATTAAACTTTGCCCAGGTTTTTTCCCAATATCACCTTTCCTAACAGAATCATTACTCTCCCAAGGTAAAGTTTACAACATATACATATAATTGTATATTTGGGCAACATCCTTCTTTCATTTATATATATATATATATATATATATTTTGTTTATGCATTATTTTTTTTTTTAAGTAAATGTCCTGTTTATAACAAACAGTATTAACAATATTTACTGGCCTGAATATCAAAGATATAACAAAGAAAATACGTGTCCTCTGATGGGAATTGAACCTGTATCCTATACAGAACTGTCATATAGCCTGACATGCTATACCATTTAACTACAGTGGAAAGCATCTGGCTAGCAAGGTTAAATTACTGTTCTTTAGACCACAAACTTCCCTCGACTGCTCATATCTGCTCTTCACGTCAGGCTATATGAACAAAGTCAAAAAAATAAAATAAACAAGTAAGGGTTGTATCATGGTGCAAAATAATTAACATCAAATATTAAAATCCCTCCATTAATTTGATTCCCCAAAGAGGACTGACAGAAATTAATAGCTGCTGCCTAAGTTTGTTAACTTTAGCCTGAACACTGGATTATAGCATGCTCTGGATAAAGTTTGATATAAAATATGAAAAAGGCTTAAAAAGAATAAAATTAAGCATGGAGTCATGGCTAAAGATAAACGACATCAAATATTAAACTCCATTTTGCCAGCGGGGAGAAATGCTCACCCACTAATGCCAAAGACTAAAATTCAATATGTGCCATATCTTGCAGCTTTGATTCTATTTTTAATATAATTTTATTTTAATTTCCTGCACCAGAAAATTCATTCCTGGAAATTTTATCACACATTTTAGTTTCTCATATCTTGGACTTAATTCATTTTCAAAACTGATATTCTTTTGTTTTTTTTTTTAAAAAAAATAATGTCCTGTATTTCTGAAACATGCTATATCATACATTGATTCGGCCGAACCACTTAGCATATCTTTGGTTTTATTGTATTTATTTTATTGTGTAGTGTTATCTCCAGTTTCCTTTCTTTTTGAACATCTGAGAGTAATGTCAGCTGTGAAAAGCTGTTGCAGGGATACAAAAGTCAATTATCTCCCTTTGGTCGTCACTTCATACAGTTAGTCTGCTTCCAGGATTCAGACTGAGCAATTGCCTCGCCCAGCTTCTACATGGTGCAGCTTACAAGCCCATGGCACTTTTTTCCTATGGAAAATATATCTTCAACAAATATAGAAAATATCTCCAGCTCACAGTCCTCAATTTGGGAAAAACCCAGGACTTGCTGTTTCCCTGTTTGCAGAATATACCCTTGCTAGCAACAAAGCAGACGAATCCAACCCGCTTGAATATGGAATGCATTAATTCAGACGAGCCAGTACATCTTTGCTGTTTTTAAGGCTCTCTACTTGGTTCTACACTCTTTTATTTATCTTATTCATTTCATCACAAACAAAGCATAAAGTCACTGTTTTATAGCAATAAAGTGTTGCTGGTGATACTTGAGTTTGAACATAGATCGCCAGTGAGCACACAGAGGCGATGCCATTATTGAATTAATTCGATCATGTGATCAGAGAGGAAACATATATACAAAGTCGTGTGACATTTGATTGATCTCCATTTCTACTCTATCCTCTATTACGATTTAAATCTCCATTTCTACTCTATCCTCTATTACGATTTAAATCTCCATTTCTACTCTATCCTCTATTACGATTTAAATCTCCATTTCTACTCTATCCTCTATTACGATTTAAATTCTCCATTTCTCTCTCTATCCTCTATTATGATTTAAATCTCCATTTCTATTCTATCCTCTATTACGATTTAAATCTCCATTTCTACTCTATCCTCTATTACGAAAAAATTCCATTTACTCTATCCTCTATTGATTTAAATCTCCATTTCTCTTTATCGAGATTTAAAAATCCATTTCTACTTTATCCTCTATTACGATTTAAATCTCCATTTCTACTCTATCCTTATTACGATTTAAAACTCCATTTCATATCCTGGGTTTTTAGTTCCTCTATCCTTACGATTTAAATCTCCATTTCTACTCTATCCTCTATTACGATTTAAATCTCCATTTCTACTCTATCCTCTATTACGATTTAAATCTCCATTTCTACTCTATCCTCTGTACCATTTCATTTCTTTTCTATCCTCTATTACGATTTAAATCTCCATTTCTCTATTATCCTCTATTACGATTTAAATCTCCATTTCTACTCTATCCTCTATTACGATTTAAATCTCCATTTCTACTCTATCCTCTATTACGATTTAAATCTCCATTTCTATCCTCTATCATCTCCATTTCTACGATTCTATTTAATCTCATTTCACTCTATCCTCTATTACGATTTAAATGTCATTTCTACATTATCCTCTATTACGATTTAAATTTTATCCATTTCTTGAAACCTCATCCTCTATTCTTACGATTTAAATCTCCATTTCTACTGATATCCTCTATTACGATTTAAATCTCCATTTCTACTCTATCCTCTATTAATATTATTTAAATCTCCATTTCTACTCTATCCTCTATTACGATTTAAATCTCCATTTCTACCTCTATCCTCTATTACGATTTAAATCTCCATTTCTAATTATCCTCTATTACGATTTAATCCTCTATGATTTAAATCCATTTCTACTCTATCCTCTATTACGATTTAAATCTCCATTTCTATTCTATCCTCTATTACGATTTAAATCTTTCTACATTTCTATATAAATCTCTATCCTCTATTACGATTTAAATCTCCATTTCTACTCTATCCTCTATTACGATTTAAATCTCCATTTCTACTCTATCCTCTATTACGATTTAAATCTCCATTTCTACTCTATCCTCTATTACGATTTAAATCTCCATTTCTACTCTATCCTCTATTACGATTTAAATCTCCATTTCTACTCTATCCTCTATTACTATACAGACTGCTATTCTCTACTCACTATACTATTTCTTTTTTCAGATCAATATACGGATTACTATTCAAATGATTATTATCGAGCAAGTGTGAGTGCTGTTTGAAGGCATCTGACACCAGTATTCTTTAATGGTGTACTATAGTTAGGTCTGCAATTACAAAGTCTCTACTACAATGAGCATTACGAAAGTGGTGAGGATATGTTGACATCACAAGAGTGGCAATGAGTGTTTGTTGACATCACAAAGAAGATGTAAGGAGTTACTGAGTGTGAGAGAATATCAAAAAAAAGGAAGGATTGTTTTCTTGAAAATCTTAAGGCCTTCTTCGGGTAACATATGAAGAAGGCAGGAGTGTAAAACAGTTGAAACATCATGAATATGACAGTAAAGATGGGGACAATAGAATGAATAGTGTAAATAGTTACAGTAGCTCATCTCAGAAATATAAACAGATCCTGAAGAAGGTCAGAGAGTACAATGACTGAAACATCATGAATGTGACAATAAAGATGACGACAACAGTCCAAACAATGTAAATAGTTACAATACCTCATCTCAGAAATACAGACAGAACCTGAAGAATGCCAGCGAATACAATGGCCGAAACATCATGAATATGTAAATAAAAATCATCTCAGAAACATAAACAGAAGATCTTAAGGATTCATTCGCTTGAAGCCATTTTTAATCATTGATCCAAGAAAAAAAATTCTATGTAGACATTAGTTTCCAAATTTTTCAACAAGTTAGATTGACATTAGTCGAGATCTATTGAAGTTGTTTAAGAACCCGACTCTTGTTTTCATTTAAATATTTCAATATTTTAAAATCAGTTGTTTGGCCATAGTATGTTTAATGCAAGCAAACAGTCTTCATGTTCTTGATATCCTATTTTCTAAATATGTTGTAACTAATCCATAATAATGGACTCTCCTTTTATTGAGTGATGTGGGCTGTTGACCTGCACTCACCAGGGCCCCTAAGCACAGCTAGGTGGCAGAAGAAAGCAAGAACTACCCGCTGGATCGCTTTCACCACAACACCTCTCCCTCCGACATACGAGAGCCAGGCCACTCAGGTCGTAGGAACCGACAACCTGCACATACAATTTGATTATAGCTGTGAAGGATTTGTGCAGAACCAACGACACTTTTTGAAGAGCCGAATACAGAGACCGTGTGCTACAAAGGTCACCAAATGACCCTCCTCAGGTTTTGAATTTTGGGTTGTCTTTCTCCTAGATCAGTTGCCATCCAATGCTATAGAACCCAGTCTGTCCTGTGATTTAACCATCTATTCAGTTTGTAAGTAATAATCAGCAGATATCTGGTGCCAAAATGCAAATACATAAAATATAAATAATAATAATAATGGAAGAATCTAGATTTTTCTGACCACTGCAGTGTTTGCACCTGTAAGGATACTGTGGAAGGTGCTGGGTATTTGACAAAACTTGCTATCACTTAGGCTCTAGTGCTCACTACCAGATAGCTAGCATAGAAATGCAAAATTATTGTTATTATTATTAAACTCTTAAACAAATTAGGTAAATTTATTTGCTTTTAAGGATAATTTTTTCACTATCTAAAATTTTAATTTTAATATTTCCAGATTTCTTTGCAAATGGACAATTTGCAAGGCCCAAAATATTTCTTGAAAACCAAGAAATGCAAATTCAGGTTTTATTTTATATTTTATTTTTTCATTTAAACATTAATTACATTAATAAAAAAAAATATGAAAAAACAAAAACAGATGATCAGAAATTCTATAATGTAACAATTTAAAAGCAACCTCGGCGTAAAAAAATATAAATGTCTGAAACGAATTCCAAATTGAAAAAAAATAAAAATAACTTATCATTTTAATGCCATTTTCTCAGCCCTCATTTCACACAGTTCAACCACGAAAGTCAATTGAAGGGCCGGAAGCCAAAAAACACTCGACCGAAGTCAAATAATATGAATGATAGGCGGACAATAAAATTGTAAAACGAGAAATAAAAAGAAATGTAAAAAAAAAAAAAAGGAAAGGAAATTTGAGAAAGGAAGATGTTTTCCCTTTTAATTAAATATGAATTTCATATTGGCAGAAATTACAAAATCTCTCTCATATATTTGGACACATCTCTCTAATATTTCAGTTGGTTTATGCAATGAAGTAGATAGCCATTCTCGCTTAGTGGTTTATACACAGGGCTTTATGCAAGGTCGGGCAAAAAATTTATTGTTCAATTATGTAGGCCTTTATTCCCTTTGCAAGTGATGAAAGAGAAAAAGAACCTTTCTCGTATATTTAGACACATCTTTCTAATATTTCAGTTGGTTTATATTCGATTGATCTGTTTTCTACAGATTATTGCAAGCCAGAAAATATTTTTAGAAGAAAGAATTTTCTTTTTTTTAGATAAAAATATATTAGTGATACAAGTCTTACTAAGTAATGCATAACTTAGCGAGAGGAAGAATTGAATTCATAACTTTCCCAACGATATCTGTGCATATGTAAATATAACGACTGTGACTGGAAATGGAACTTGTCTCTTCTTGATCTGTTTTCTACCACTTATCAACCTTTTGCAGGTTATTTAAAGCCAGAAAACATTTTTAGCCTGTAAGACATTTTCTTTCATTTTTTTTTTTTTTTTTTTAGATAAAAATGCTTTAGTGATACAAGTCTTACTAAGTAACCCATAACAGCTAGCATAGAACTTATGATTAGATCTAGCCTTTTCAACTGTAAAAGGAGGAGACCTAACTGCCAATCTCGTGCTGCATTTAAATTCATGAAGTCTTGTTATCAAAAGGGAAAGCTCATCAGCACAATTACCATGAAGGTATTTATAGAAAAAGGTACAGGGAAGCAAAGAGTCGGTGTGGGGAAAGTAAAGAGATAATCCTTTGTCAGAAACTGTTGTAGAGTAGCTAGCACTCCTTCAGCACTCTAGATGACCTGGCTCATAGGCCTTAAATAGTCTATGATTAAGGACTTCAACAGTTGATTAATAAGTTGATACTTCCTTTGGCTATACAGCATTTGACCCTCCTCTATACCTTTTAAGTTGTCTTGTTAATTGTTTTGTAACTTATTGTTCTGTGTTTTTTGTATGTATCCGTCAACACCAGATACCAGTGCTGAATAAATATATTAAGCACTCATTCTTCTCTGTGTATCATTCACCTCGACGATACAACAGAAACATAAAAAGAACAGGACATATATTGGCGATAATTTCATCACAGAAATATATGCATGGTGGAGTAATGGATAGCAACTTGGATTGAGGAATTGGAGAGCCGAGTTCAAATCCAATCATCAATCCATTACATACACTTATGTGATAATACCCTTGGGAAAGGTATGAATCTTCTCCCACCAGCTATGGGTAAATATCAGGATAGGTTAGGTTCTGTAGCCTTGGATGGCAACTGGTCTACCGCAGAAAAAAGTGGCAATCTACTGCAGGAAAAAAAAATCTGCCTTGTCAGTCATGTATTAAAAGATACATGATCGACAAAGCATGTCTCCTGCATGGCACATAACCGACTGACTGATTTAAAACCTGACGAAGGGATTGTTAGTGAACAGCAATTAATCCCATTAGTCGGCGCCTGCTCATATCAGAGTATCGGGATCGTCATTCCCTCTCCTGCCCCACCTCTGGGGGCGACAGCAGAAATGGCTGTGAAGGCTCAGCCAACTCCGGAAGAGTGGGGAGCAGGAGTCACAGAGGAGAGTGAGTGGCGGACGCGGCTGGGCAAGTCAGGCCCTCCTGACAGCATGTTGTAGATCCTCTGCATTTTGACAGTAGGATTTGAAAATTTCGATAACCCACCCCCAGTTGGTCCTATGCCAGGAAGAATTATTTTGTAGGTCCCCAGGTCTCAATATTTTTTTAACTGATCCTCAACACTGCATTTTGGGCCTCATGTAGCCTGGAATATTGGTGAATTCTCCAAATAATCATGATACGTGGGAGTCGAGTGGGATGCATTCTGGACATGTGACCCACCCAGTGGTGGAAAATAGGGCTACTATATGTATAATGCAACTGCACAGCTAATGATTACACTATAGAAAAAAAAATGTTGAAAATCATGAAGAAAGAGACTGTTTACGATCAGGTGTAAATACAGATTTTATTGACAAAATATGGCGATTCTATGTATGATGCAAAAGCATTGCTCATTTTTTTTTATGATAGAAATGCCTAACATCTTACTTATTATAAAACGCAGATTGTGTGTGTGTGTGTGTGTGTGTGTGTCTGTACGTTTATATATTGGATCGGATTTCCTACATTTTTCAACCGATTTCAACAAAACTTCACAGGACTGCATAAAATTACCTTGTGGTGGTTCTGACAGTGCCAAAAATTGGAAAAACACAATTGTTTTTGCACGAAATCAATTTGAAAACATGATAAAACACGATTCTGTCGCCAGGGGACAAATCATATCAAGTTATATTTATAAAACCCAGGTTGTTTGTGTGTGTGTGTTCGTTTATATATGGGATCGGATTTCCTACATTTTTCAACCGATTTCAACAAAACTTCACTTTTTTTTGGGTAGGTAGTGTTTCTTATTGTCTTGCACACTTTTTTTCTTTATTTTTTACATTCAGAATGCTTTAAAAATTCCATTTACAAGACAATTGTTTATAATAAAATTCTATTCAATCGGTAGACTCATAACGATTGAAAACAATGTTTTTGTTTGAGTTTGGGTTTGACCAATTCAAAAAAAAAAAAAAAAAAAACTAATTAAGACATGCGTGTCCGTCAACCTTAAACAATAATCTTTGTCAATTTTATTTTCAGTCTTTATGATGGTCGATACTTGATCTATCTCTTACTGTTACATCCCCAGGCAACGCATCTTTTCATTATTAAGGCTCTACTGCTAGTTTTCATATAAAAGGCAGTACAAATTAAGAAAAATTATTTGTTATAGGGCAGAAATTAAATTATGAATAGAAATGATTTTATTAATTTATTTCTTTTAATCCAGATAGCTGGGACATTCCTGAGTCTATCATGCCAAAAAAGGGGCTGTCCTGCATCAAGGTTGGAAAGTTATTATTGGTTGGCATTCTGTGTCATAACATAGCTAGTCAATATAGGTAGTTGCTGGGTGACCAGCCTGTCTTGTGCCATGCCTACATGTCCCGAGCAATAGATCACTTGCAGATTCTTGCTTGGTTTTCTTTGTCAAAGTGATTTTATTAATTTATTTTTTATTCAGTTGAGCTAGTTCAGACATTCCTGAGTCTATTGCACCAACCCTCACGGTCCTGCATCACTGACGAAAGGTCATTAGGTTGGCATTCTGTGTCATAACATAGCTGGTCAATGTAGATGGTTGCTGGGCGACCAACCCATATTGCACCACAGCTAAGTGTCCAGAGCAGTAGATCACTCACATGCTCTTGTTTTGCTCACCAGCAGTTTCTAGCAAAGTGAATTCTGCATTTGTGTAAAAATATCAGGGATGGGACGATAGAGATTTGATTTATTTGGATGTTGTCTCCAAGAGAAACCTAATTTTAATGCATGTGACTATATTGAGTAGCCTTTAAACCTCTGATAGGTCATCACTGAATTTTGTCATGATAAATTTTTAAAAAAATCTTTATACCTCTCTTTTTCTTTCTTTCTTTTGTGTGTGTGTGTGTGTGTGTGTGTGTGTGTGTGGCTAGCCATTGTATCCAAGTACATCATCTGCAAGATTGGTTACCTAATAATCCCTGTTCCAGGTGCCTGCTCGGGCACATGGTTTATACTGTGACTATACTGAGCAGCCTTTAGATTTTCTGGGAGAAATCTCTGATAAGTCATCACTGAATTTTGTCATGAGAAATTTAAAAAAAATCATTATACCTCTCTTTTTCTTTCTTTCTTTTTGTGTGTGCGTGTGGCTAGCCGTTTGTATCCAAGTACATCATCTGCAAGATTGGTTACCTAATAATCCCTGTTCCAGGTGCCTGCTCAGGCACATGGTTTATTTTTTTATACTAGTACACCTTTTTAAACCTCTGATAGGTCATCAAAATTATTTTGTCATGATAAATTTTTAACTGAATTTTATACCTCTTTTTTTTTCTTTCTTTTGTTTGTGTGTGTGTGTTGTGTGTGTGTGTGTGTGTATTATAATTGTATCCAAGTACATCATCTGCAAGATTGGTTACCTAATAATTCCTGTTCCAAGTGCCTGCTCAGGCACATGGTTTGTACTGTGACTATACTGAGTAGACTTTGTAGGGATTGTTGAGGGTCAGGAATTAATGCTAGTATTACTGATCAAATAGGGCCGTTAATAATTTACAAAGGAATTTACTGAAAAATCAGGAAGAAACGTATTGAAAGTAGTCAGGAATTAAAGCAAGCATCATTGATGCTATAGGTCTTATGTAGATAAGACATCAAAGCATGGTTAACAATGTTTACTGCAGAAATGACATCCAGGTAATTTTGCTATAAAAATACATAATAAATTAATTAAAACAGCATATTGAGAATTAAGAATAGCCTTACTGTTAGAAGATGAATCTCGCATGTATAATGTAAGTTTGTTACTGGGAGAATATGCTCATTGTATGAACAATGAAAATGCATTATCAATGATTTCTCTGTAGAAAATGCCGAACATATAATTTTAGTGCAAAATGCATTATAAATGAGGGAAAAAAAAAGAAATCGTCAGTGGCCAGGAATTAATGCAAGTATTACTGACAGAAATGGACAATTATATATATATATATATATATATATACACAAAATGTCTGAGTGAAATAGGAATATCTATGTACATGCATGTCTGTGGGAGTTATATATATTTCCTGATGCGAACATCTATATTCATCTTTCAAAATCCCCAGAGAAACGCCAGCCTTTTGAAAAAGAAAATAATTCTATTATTAGTTAATGCAAACATATTTGCATTAAAATACAATTTTATTGATTCTACATTTCTCTTCATTCTCCTGGAACCAATTCTCTTGAAACATTTCAGCATCGTCATTTTTTTTAAGACCACTCTCCTCCTGAGAAGATGAATATATATATATATATATATATATATATATATATATAATATTAAATGTGTGTGTGTGTGTGTGTGTGTGTGTGTGTATTTTTTCCCACCTCCCCAAAAATATGCTGAGGAAAACAAAAAATAAATCATTAAAAAAATCTATTTTCTGGCTCAATGAAATTCAATTCTCCTGAGATTTTCTTTGAAAAAAAAAAAAAAAAAAAAAAAAAAAATATATATATATATATATATATATATATATATATATATATATATATATATATATATATATGTTCATTTAGTAGTGAAATCAATATTGATGCAGGGAAGCATAACATATACATTATTTCATAAAGTGTCTGCTGGAGGGGTGAGTAATTTTTATTATGTAACAAACTGGTCATTAGATCAGGACCAAAGAAAAAAATAACCATTAATAAACTAGTGGCATCCAAAAACATCAGCTTTGCTATTATTTATTAAATTGATCGGGAAAATTATGTTAGAAACAAAGAAAATAGTACTCTTACGTAATATCAGTCCTCCTATATGGCAGTGAATGCTGGACAATCTCCTCATAGATAAAGAAGAGACTTGAAGCAAGAGAAACAAAGAAAAGAGTACTGAACTGTTACGTAATATCAGTCCTCCTATATGACAGTGAATGCTGGACAATCTCCTACAGATTTTTTGGAGACTTGAAGCAACAGAAACAAAGTGCGTGAGTAATGAACTGTTATTTATATAATATCAGTCCTCCTATATGGCAGTGAATGCTGGACAATCTAAATCACAGATGAAGAAGATTTTATAACATTTTGGTAAAGAAAAGAGTACTGAACTGTTACGTAATATCAGTCCTCCTAGATGGCAGTGAATGCTGGACAATCTCCTCACAGATGAAGAAAAAGACTTAAAACAATAGAAACAAAGAAAATAGTACTGAACTGTTACGTAATATCAGTCCTCCTATACGGCAGTGAATGCTGGACAATCTCCTCACAGATGAAGAAGAGACTTGAAGCAAGAGAAACAAAGAAAAGAGTACTGAACTGTTACGTAATATCAGTCCTCCTATATGACAGTTAATGCTGGACAATCTCCTTACAGATGAAAAAAAGAGACTTGAAGCAAGAGAAACAAAATTTTTATTAAAAATACTGTTATGTAATATCAGTCCTCCTATATGGCAATGAATGCTGGACAATCTCCTCACAGATGAAGAAGAGACTTGAAACAACAGAAATAAAGAAAAAGAGTAAACAACTGTTTCGTAATATCAGTCCTCCTATATGGCAGTGAATGCTGGACAATCTCCTCACAGATGAAGAAAGAGACTTGAAGCAACAGAAATAAAGAAAAAAAGTACTGAACTGTTACGTAATATCAGTCCTCCTATATGGCAGTGAATGCTGGACAATCTCCTCACAGATGAAGAAGAGATTTGAAGCAATAGAAACAAAGAAAAGAGTACTGAACTGTTACGTAATATCAGTCCTCCTATATGGCAGTTAATGCTGGACATAGTTCTGGTTGGGAGAATAGATGGATCAATAGAACTGGGAGGAGAGTAGATGGATCAATAATGATTGGAGGAGAATAGATGGATCAAGATTACTGCGGGAGAATAGATGGATCAATAGTGCTGGGTGGAGAATAGATGGATTAATACCTGTCCTGAGGGTATTTACTCGTAATTGAATATAATGAACACAATTGGAATTGGAACTCTGCTCTCTGATTAACAATTCCGCACCATTATCCATTACACCACCGGCACATCCAAGCTTACAGCACCTGGTATTCTCAAACGGTCACCCATCTAGGTACTGACCAGGTTCAATGTTGCTTAACGTTATTGGTTGTACGGCAACCGGTGACGTGACCGTATACCTTGAGGCAGTAGAAATATAGTTCTACTAAAGGATGTTGAGAAGAACATGAATCGAAAATATGACAGCAACAACAAAATTAGAGAAAATGTAAACAAAAAAATAAATAGAATCACATATATAGTATCAGAAAGAATTGAAATTTCTTGGGCACATAAGGAAGGAAGGCTTAGAAAATTTGAAACACACAGGATACACCAATGTCAAGAGAGAAAGAGCAAAACAGCACATAACCTACCTAACAAGCTTGTGCACATGTTCGACAGAGCAGAGATTAAGAGATATAGCAAAATGAAAAAAACGTGTGGAGAGCCATGATCGTCCACGTCTTGAAGAGATATTATAATAACTATTTCACTTGTTGGCTATTGTGGCATGATGAAGCTTCCATACTTTGCGCAGTTTATCAGTAGCAGTAATGGAAGTAATCAGCAAGGAACAACCAGAAGTCCCAGAACTGATAAAAACGCTAAAAGAGTCCGATTCGGCCTGTTCTTCCATCACTCCTTTTCAGCGGCTGTAACCTTCAAGGCCCAGCTATTCTCAACCCTTGTTGCAGAAGACTCGTACCAGTCCTATCTGTTTGACACTAAGATTTCTCGTTCCTCGTGGTAACATGTGGAGAATTCTCCCTACAAAACTTCTACTTAAAAAGGAAGAACTTGTAGCCTCCTGCTACCACTTTCTTCTAATTTTGTATATTTTTGTGCAAAAAAAGTAGATCAGAAGGCCTGCTCAGCTTAGTAAATATTTTCAGGAAATATCAGCTTCTAATAGGTCAATAAACACACAAGTGGGTGTTGCAATCCATCCACGTACAAATATTTTTCAAGCGCATGACCAAATCAAGTTTTCCGCTATTTGCTGCGATCCTGTCACGTGATTACATTATCTATAAATAGCAGACACAAGCTTGTTGCTTTCTTTTTTCTTGCTACAAGATGTAGTCCCAAAAGGATTCTCGTCTTGACCATGGGCGGTCAGAAGCATATTCACGCATGCACATACGTACCAACTTTTCCAACCTACATTACAAACATACAGAACATTTTCAAAGATGCAACAAGAACTTTTCTCTTTGAAATATTCTTCTAAAACTACAGTTTTTCTAGCATTTCTCAGCTTTATAATTAATTCAACTTTTGTGACTTCAGATCAAAATATTCCCAGTCTAAGAGACATGACTCCAACAGATCTTTAACTTCTACGCATGTACATCAACACACAAATAAATACAAATGTTATGTTTTTAAAACCATTTTGGTCCTCCTTGTAATTCATGCTTTGTGGTATTTTATGTTTAATATAAGTGGTGTGGTCATGTTATTCATGCAGCCGTACAGAAACATCTATAATTGTCCATTCTTATTACCAAGTCACTACATTATAGTGACCTCCGACGTCTAAAATCGGACGAGAAAAACAACTAGTCTACTACAAACTTTACTAACTGGGAAACCAAACTCTTTTTCCTGCAAAATAGTACAATTTTTGCACTTTCTTTCACCCACAAATGAAGGCTGTTAAACACTTATTTCGGGCCTTGGGTTTTTTTTTTTTTTTTTTTTGCTCATTCCACTCTAACACACAGACGCAACCAGGAAAAATTCCTAAAATATGGTATTGTAGCAAATTCACGTGAAAATGCTTTTTCGCGCGCAAGCCACCGGACCCTATATTTTTTGTCCAGAAATCTATAAATAGGAAATTCCTAATCGCTTAAAACAGTCAGACTTTCATTCCAATTGATTATAAATCTGACCCACCAGGACTTTGCCGGATAAAATATCTCTGACTCAACAATCCAAAAGCACACTGACTCTCTTCTCAACAGTTATAATCTAAACATCACTTACGATACTTTTAAAAAAGTGACATTTTTTCTTACTAAAAATAAAATTAGTAAACAAACAATCAAATTCTCAATAAACAACTAAAGGTACGCAACCAATTCTGAACAATAATACAAACAAACTTACGTACACACACTAGTAACTGAACAAACACAAAGGACAATTTCGTACGTAACTGGACACTTCGTTTAATTTTGTGAACAAATATGAATAGCAATTACAAACACTTTCAAACCTTCACAATAATATTCTACGCAGCCAAATACATCTATTCTCATTTATCCATCAAAGTTCAACTCAATTGTACTCTTGAATTGTATATAAACCAATTTTATTTTTATTGTTGTACATTTAATGTTTGTCTTTGCTTTCAACCTTCTTGCATGATTTGTTTCTAATATTTTTCTTTAATTGTTGTGGACGAATGTTTTTAGAACACCAACACTAAAAATCCTTCTGATCACTCAAAATACATTCGCCAGTCTGTAACAGAAGTATAGAGAAATAGTAGTTTCATTCTAATAAAAGAAAAAATGATGCTATTAATTTGAAAATTAAAACTGAATTGAATTTATTCTTCAACTGAAGGTATTTTCCAGCATTGTACTGAAAAAGAAAATATCTTGCCGCAATATGACATTTTCGCTGTGTTTGTTTTACGGCATATCAACCTCAATGGGTGATTTAATGCCGACAACTTTTTTTTTCCTGGTAATATTTTTGTTTTGTCAAAAATCTATTTCTGGTTATTTTTGTTTCCTGAAAAATGTATAGCTGGTAATATTATTTTAAAAAACGTATTGCTGGTAATGGTGTGTTTTTTCTTCAAAAACGTATTGCTGGTAATGGTGTGTTTTTTCTTCAAAAACGTATTGCTGGTAATGGTGTGTTTTTTCTTCAAAAACGTATTGCTGGTAATGGTGTGTTTTTTCTTCAAAAACGTATTGCTGATAATGGTGTGTATTTTTCTTCAAAAACGTATTGCTGGTAATAATTTTTTTTACAAAGTATTTCTGGTATTAAAACCTATTTTTATGCTTTTATAATGCTTTTTACCTCAGTTTTGGGGTTAACTATTTGCCCATAGCTGGGACCCTAACAGGTGCTACTACCCCGGGTCAGGATGGACCTGGGAACACCAGTAATTAAGAGGTTGTTCCACGCACTTCAAAGCCTCCTGATCAGAGGCCTTGCTGTTGGATGTAGTTTATCGTCATACCCAGGACACTTAGGGCGTTGGGTTTTGTTCACTCCACTCTTACACGTATACACAACCAGGAAAAATTCCTAAAATATGGTAAAGAGAAGAAGTTTCATGCTAATAAAAGAAAAAAATAATGCTATTAATTTGAAAATTAAAACTGAATTGAATTTATTCTTCAAGTGAAGGTATTTTCCATTATTGTACTGAAAAAGAAAATTTCTTGCTGCAACATGACATTTTCGCTGTGTTAAGAAAAACAAATAAATGGCCCCCAAAAACAGAAATTGGATCATTATGAATAAATAAACAAAATAGCCTTTCAGAACTCATTTTTATTCTCTTATTCTTGTTTTGTAATGCAATAGAAATTAAACCACTTATTTCAATGCTTGTCCAGTCATTCGAAACGAAATTAACACTTTCACAAAAGTTCTCTAGAAATCTCAATCATCCTCTGGAGTTATTGTCCACCCTTGGTATGGGGGCCATATTTAGGCTGGATAATAGCTTCTGTATCACCCTGCAATTGGAACTCTTCTCCACTGGAGAGCAAATTAGCCTCAATTGACATCAAGTTGAAATCAGTGGCAGTTAAATATTAAAAACTATTGCCTAATCTTGTGTCATTTATTTGGCTTCTCGAAAGTTGGTAGGTAGAGGGGGAAGAAGAAAAAGTTAGTTCTTGTTCGTCTTCATTGTTTCCAAAATAAACATGACTGAAGTTGGATGCAAGTCTGCATCTTTTATGAGAATTCTTGTTTTTTTTTTTTTTTTTTGAGTCGTCCTGGAAGGCGGCGACAAGATTGAAGCCATTTGCTAGTCAACCTTATGAAATTAGAAAAGTTTCCTTTATGCCACCAAAACACCAATCATCCTCATTTGAGAATGCTGGCGAGACAAACATAACCAGTTCGAGTTGGTTAAAAGAAAGAAAAAAAAAGCTGGGTTAAGCAACAGTAGACATGGGTTAGTGGAAAAGGGATAAAGTATAATTTTGAAAATTGGAATAAAGAGTTATTTTATAAAAAGGATCATTTTCTTAGCTTAGAAAAAAAAAACCATAAAAAGCCAGTATGTCTTCATACGGTCATCTTGGAGGTGAGATGTGTCCTGAAGAAGGCAGCTCTTCCTCTCACTCCACTTGCTGGAGGTTTGAGAGTGTCAGTTATTTTGTAAAACCTATTCAGATGCAAAAAAAAACCAAAACAGAAATACACACACTATATATATATATATTGTGTATTTGGGTAGCAATTCCTCTTTTATACATGTTTCATTAAATACGACTGACGGTACCGCAGTTAAGTTTTTTTTATTTAATTTTTCTCGTGTTCTTATAATTTTCTTATTTTCTGGACACAGATTATGTACAACTTGTCCAAATGTTTTGTATGTTTGAGTGCTATTGGCTATAATTTTAGCCATTATTAAGGATGATTTTATTTTTACTTTATGATGTAATGGAATAAGCTGTCACCCCCATGATTGATAATATTTTTTTTTGATCCAGTGGAGCATAAAAACTAAAAAAGACCTTATGAAACTGGAATTTATAAACAGGGATCATATCATTCATATACAGGTTCGGGGTTGGTGTATCTTATTGAAATTGTTTGCGAAGATGTATTCTCGCCATTTAAATTATTAAACTCTATATTTGATTTTTTATGAATTTTCATGTAATTATAAATTAAACTGCACCTAAAATCGAAATTCTTATATATATATATATATATATATATATATATATATAAATTCATATAAAAGGTTTTAGTGAGTGCAGTTCAATTTACATTTTGAATCATTCATTTCAAAAAAACAGATATTAATTATATATATATATTATTATATATATAAACACAACATCTTCAGGTATGAAATAGATTCCATACCTGAAGATGTCTGTAGAACAGACGAAAGCTTGTAAAAAATTAAAAAAAAAGACCTTATGCAACTGGAATTTATAAACAGGGATCATATCATTCATATACAGGTTTGGGGTTAATGTACTTTATTAAATTTGTTTGCGAAGATGTATTCTCGCCATTTAAATCATTAACCTCTATATTTGTTTTTTGTATCAATGATCCATGTAATTATAAATTGAATATATATATATATATATATATATATATATATATATATATGTGTGTGTGTGTGTTTAAAAGAAAAACATTTTTAAACATTTTTACACACACAAAATATATATCTTTTTTTTTTTAGTAAAGCTGTACACTTGTATTCGAGGATACCTGTGTAACAGGGCGGCTAGACAATCCCTATTGCAGACGCTCGCTCCTGCGCATTTGTGTTTATTCAACGCCCACAGACCCGCCCTGTGGTTTATACTGCAACTATGCTAAGCAGACCTTAATTACAGTTCCTGGAAAAGAGCGTGTTATCTAGCATGATCAACAATTTGAACAAAGCCAGCACTCTTAAGACCTCGGCCACGATGACTTGTGACTTTGTGCTAGCACAGCTATCAACAGCACCTAAGGGTTCCGTCTACAAGGCCTGGGTCAACTCGTGGTGTGATTTCCAGGTACTTTTCAAAAGATGCCACATTCTGGGATCGACCCCTCAAGTCAGATAACATCAGGAAGTCACCTTCCTGACAAATCAACCATAGTGAGATTCGAACCCGGGTCTCATGACCAGAATACGAACATTCTAACCACTTGGCCACGGTATAAAAACTAATATAGAAACTCTTGAAAATATTAAGAAAAAAAAAAATACAGGAAAAACTGCATTTTTTGAACCTAAATTTCAAAGTTGCAAAGCATATGACATTTAACGATAGCTTTTGAAATGTGTGTTAAATTTATTATATATATATATATATATATATACACCTTGCACACACACCACAAAAAAGAAAAGATTTAGAACATATCCTCAAAATATATTCCCTCAATTTGCTTAATGCAGAAAAAGACTTATCAGAAAAATAGATTCATTTTTTAAAAGAAAAAAAAAAAGGAATCCTTCATAATTTTAAATGACAAAGGTAATCTTCCCTTGTTTAAAAATTGTTCTACCAATTGCAAATCAGACATAATCACATTATTCTGCTGTCATTACCAAATTTCCGGAAATGATAATCTTTGCAACGACTGTTGGATATTCTTCTGAAAGAAAAATATTGCCTGTTAAATGCTTTTGAAGAAGCGAAACTCACTCATTGCTGCTTCGTCTCTGCCAATTCGTAATTCAAGCTTGGATCCTTGTTGCCAAAATAATCACCCAGTAAGAAAATTAATTTTAAATCTGGATTTTGCGCAGGCATATTTTCCAAGATTTGATTGATGTAAATTGATTACATTTTTTTTTTTTTTTTTTATTGAAAAAAAAAAAATTTCTTGAATGACATTTGGCTGAGTTCAGGGAAAAATTTACCGATTTAAATTTTTCGTTTACAGATCCAACAACCACTTATCCACCTGCTTATCTATCCTCACCTGATGTTTCATTTTGAGTTAATTCTAATTGTATTTCCTTCTCTGTTCTGCATATTTCTCTATATATCAAAATATCTGTCTCAAATTATTCTCAGTCACTAATATATATATATATATATATATATATATATATTTCTCTCTCGGACTTGTCGTTTATCTCTCTGCCTAATTCTCTTCGATATATCACCTTTCAAATTCAGTTTATTTTAAAATACATCTCTTCACAATGGGGTTCCAAAATTTCTTGGTCAGAACAACGAAAGATAAAACATTCCACTCTTCAGCATCCCCTGTCTCTTTCGTAGATAAATGATAAAATATTTATAAAATATCTGATTTATTCCATCAATCTAACTTTTTTTTTATTATGTTGAATCTTGTAATTATATATATATATATATATATATTATATATATCCATATATTTTCATATTTGTTTTTCTATTAATTTATAGATAAGTAAACGGCTTTTGAAAAATAATGTTGTATCTTCTAATTTTAAATCGCCAAATTTATAGACAAATTTATTTTAGATAAAAATTCATAGATTTGAAATGTCATGAGGAGAGATAGAAATGAGATGGATATTGAAAAATTGAGAGAAATTAAAATAATTTTTTAACAAATTCCATTCCAGGAAACGATTTTCTTTTAAAAAAAAATTGAAATTTTACCTAAAATTTCAATCTGAGAAATTTTTTCCAATTAGATTGAAGAATAGAATATTACCGTAAAAATGATTTATAATAATTATGGCAGAAATTTTTTATGATAATTTAGACTAGTTAATGAATTAAACTTGACTGTAAAAAGATAGACAAGAGAGAAGGTTTTGTTTCTTGGAGAAATAGAGAACTTTATTTTAAAAATATAACTGTTAAATTTTATGCTATCATTCTAATTTTATTGTTGTTTTAAATATTAGAGATTCTTCTTAATATTAATTATGTATTTTAAAAATTGTTCTCCTGAATCCCCAAAAGAGGATTTTCTTTGATTATCCTGTTTGTCTTTTTTTAAATATTATATAAAATCTAATATTTTTTATTTTTAAGAATCCATTTTAAATATCTTAAATATGGCTTTATGTTTGAAATAAATCTGGGGTATAAAAATGTCCAAAATTTGGATATTTCAAAATCTTTTGGGGCCGAAAAGAATTCTCAAATTTTTGTACAATAAAGAAATTTAACCAACGTTGGACAGTTTTACGGTCTCTCGAAAACAAAACTATTATACGATGATTGGAATGGCTCATGATAAAAATAATAGACCTTCATTGTCTGTTATATTTAACAAAAATATGTTTGAATATATATATATATATATATAACTATATATAAATAAATACTTATACCTATTTTCCATGCCTTTTAATTTTTTATTTCAAATACTTTTGATAATTTTTAACATAAATTAACAATTCAAAATGGATCATCAGACTTTAATTAGAAATTTTTTATTTTCATTTCAAAAAATTGGAAGTAAAATCTGATGATCCGCAACTTTTTAAGGGCTGTGGTGAAATAATTATTAAATGGAACATAAAATTTGTTTTTATTCAAACATATTTAACATCTGAATTTACATTGAACTCTTCGGATATCATCCTCCTTGGATCTACCCATACGGATTAATTAATTTTTTCATAAACTATATATATATATATATATAAGAGAAGAATTGATGAAAATAATAAAGCTTTTAACGTAATCATCAGGCCAAGCCATTGTATTTACCGCAATGTCCATTTTAATATTGATATACCGTCTCTTCGATACTGATCACTTCTCACCACAAATTCAGCATAAATCCAAAACACTACTCAACAAATTTCGTAGATGCCCATGTTTGTTGAAGTCATGTATTTTTTTTATTTTTTTTTTACTATGTGAATTATGTCTACTGTTCTGGTCTGGTTAGAAAGGTCAAATTACTGTTTGACCTTACTAATCAAACGCTTCCTCTGTGGTATGTCAGGCTACACATGTTTTCTATGAAATTTCTCAGACATTCAGGCCAATGAATTTTGTTGATACTGTTTATTATAAACAGAGCATTTAATTAGATATCTGCATTAATAAAAATAACATATACCAAAATAATGTTTCAGATATATTATATATAATATATATATATATATATATATATATATATATATATATATATATATTTATATTTCATTAAAATAAAAAACAAGGTCCTACAATTCAAAATTCTTTTAATTTTTCTTTCTGTTCGAACAAGAATACTTTTCTGGACAAAGATTGTGTAAAAAACTGTCCAAATGTTTATAGCATCAAGCGTTTCGACTATACCTTTAGCCATTATCAAGAATGATTTAATTTTTTTAGAATAATTGAGTGTTTGCATTACGTGTATGTTTTAGTACATGTTATAGATGTTTTTTTTCATTAATATAGTTAGTCATTGTGGCCTTGTTCGTAGTTAATGTTTATTAGAGTTGGCTTTTTCTTTTTTTATAATTAAAAAATCCATTATTTTTAATCTTTTTTTACATAATTATAAGTAAGTGTTCCTATATATATATATATATATATATATATATATAATAATATTTTAAAATGTAGCTATAACTATTAGTTATCACTTTTTTTAACATTTTTTAAACATTGAGTGGACTGTTTTATATATATATATATATATATATATATATATATATATATATATATATATATTTACATACAAAAACAATAAAATCAAGAAAAAAAATAATATTTGGAACAGTTCATTCATGTCTATTAATATCAATTTTGGTCTTTTACTATTACAGTCCATTCATACTAATCCATCAATTTATCTTTTCACTTTAATCCCTCTCTCCCAGTCGGATTCAACTGCCAAGGAAAATGAAATGGTGTCATAAAGCCCGTACCTACTTAAATATAAGCTTTGATATTTAGGAAATGGGTTATCACAACCAGTCAGAAATTTATTCCATCGAACTTCTTCAGCTTTTGTGTAGAGAACGATGGTGACCATAAAATCTTGAGAATTTCTCTTCCTCTTTTTTCTAGTCTTCATTTGAGGAAGTCATTTAATGTCATCATCTTTGCCGTATCTGTCGGATAAGTTATCATTACCAATTTTGAACGCAAAAATGGAAGAATTCGATTATTACATTTGATACACGGAGAAAGTATCTAGAAGTTTCAATCTCGAAATGTCAAATAAAAGCTTACAATTAAACAGAGTACTCGTCCTAACTTGTATAGTACAAGAATGAGAAATATAAAGACATACAAGGATCAAGTCTAAAAGTAAGACCAGTTAGCATAGAACTTGCAGATATCAGCTCATCCCATAAGTTCTGTCCGAATTTTAACTTTTTGTTAAAATGAACGAAATTTAAAGAGTATTTTATAATGTATAATGAAGCTGAACATTATTTTTATGTTTAGATGCATTTAAACTGATCAAATCTTATTTCAGAGAACAATAAAATTAAATTTTGTTTGATTAAAACCCTGCAAACATGGAAGTACCCCAGAATCATTTGAGGCACATAATGCTTTATGAGTTCAAGAAAGGAAACTCAGCAGCCGAAGCGGCTAGAAACATTCACTCAGTTTATGGAGAGGAATGTGTGAATGAAAGAACTTGCAGAAGATGGTTTGCAAAATTCAGAGGTGGAGATTTCACCCTTGAAGATGAAGATCGAACCGGACGTCCAGTTGAGTTTGATGAAAATCTTCTTGAAGCAGCCCTTGAAGAAAATCCTGCTTTATCAGTTGAGGAATTGGAAGTGGTTCTCAGTTCAAACCATACAACTGTTCATCGTCATCTTCAACAACTTGGAAAATGGGTGCCTCATGAATTGTCTGAAAACAACCTCAAATCCCGAGTTGACATCTGCTCTTCTCTCCATTCTCGCCAACTTGTTTCACCTTTTTTGGATAGACTTGTGACTGGCGACGAAAAATGGATCTTTTATCGAAAGAAAATTTACACATTTACGACGGGCCGTATTAAATATATGTAAATTAACGAAATGAGGAAGTGAGGAGGGAGAGAGAAGACATGAGTGAGTTAATTTGCATATGTTTAATACGGCCCGTCATAAATGTGTAAATTTTCTTTTCATTTTTGTTTGGAAGTAAAGTCTGATGATCCGCAGTCCTTTTAAAAGGGGTGTGGTGAAATAATTTATTACATGGAATCTTAAAGTGGTCTGTTTTTATTTATATATATATATATATATATATATATATATATATATATATATATATATATATATGCTCAGTTATCTCACAATTTATTAAAAAATAAATACGCTTAAATTCACCTTCATCCATGGCGTGCGCCAACAGCTTACTGGTAGAATCCCCTACTGACGCCAATTCAGTTAGGTTTCAATCCTAGCTAGAGGCAACCGGACGTCTAGCCACACTGATGAACTGTGATACAGTGAAAGTCTGTTTGTGGGTGAAAAAAGGACTGAACCGTTATGTAATATTAGTCCTCATATATGGCAGTGAATGCTGGACAATCTCCTCACAGATGAAGAAGAGATTTGAAGTAAGAGAAATGTAGAATATAGTTGAGAATACCATGGACCAAACATGTGAACAACAAAGTTTTTAAGACAATAGCAACAAAAAAGACACTTATACTTAACATCAGGAAGAGACAGTCAAAATTAATTGGGGCAAGTAAGGAGGAAAGAAAGCATGGAAAATTTGATACTCACAGGACGCATTGAAGGTGGGAGAGTGGAATGCAATGCACAGTTTACCTGGCGAGCTTGAGTGAATAGATGACTGAGAAGGTTTTGGGAGTAACGCCAAAAAGACAAAATTGTTAAGTACTACAAAGTATAAGAAGTTGTGGAGAGCCATGATCGCCAATATCCTAAACGAATATGGCAAGTAGAAAAATAAATAGAATCAAAATTTATACATTCATAATCATATATATTTCATTCTTTACTCATCAGGGAACTAATGTGCCATATATGATTTTTTTTTTGTTTTGAATTTTAAAATTAGCTGTATTTATTATCAAAATTTAATCTTGTATAATCATATATAAGGTCTGATCGAAAAGTATCGGGACTCTTTCTATAGTAATGGAATTGAAGCCACGAAGTATCACACATACACACTAAATTATAAGGTTCTTTCTTGCTTCTGTTGTTTATTGCAGTGATTGGAAGGAAAGTGTGTAAAGTGTGGTCGCCCTGCCACCCTACAGAGGTTCCATCAGTGACCATGGCTTGTGAAGCAGTTTTTGGTTAAGTACAACATTGTCCAGGTGCAACAACCACCATATTCCTCAGAATTTGATGCTCGTGACTTTCTCCTTTAAAAATCAAATCCCACTTGAAAGCAACAAGATTTCAAGATGTCAAAGAATTCCAAGAGAATGCAATGAGGCAGCTGCTCATTATCCCAAAAATGGGGTTCCAGGAATGCTTCCATCAGTGGCAGAAATTGACCTTAAACTCATGTATGCACACTAAATTATAATGTTCTCACTCTCTTCCATTGTTCATAGCAGTGCTTGGAAGGAAAGTGTGTAGAGTGTGGTCGCCCTGCCACACCACAGAAGTTCCGCCAGTGAAGTTATAATGTTCTCACTCTCTTCCATTGTTTATAGCAGTGCTTGGAAGGAAAGTGTTCGCCTCACCACACCACACAGGCTCCATCAGTGACCATTGCTTGTGAAGCAGTTTTTAGCCAAGAGGAACATTCCCTAAGTCCAACAAACACCACATTCCCCAAGACTTGTCTCTTGCAACGTTTTCCTCATCAAAAATCAAATCCCACTTGAAAGGAAAATGATTTCAAGATGTCGAGGAAATCTAAGAAATTGTGATGAAGCAGTTGTTCGATACACACACACACACACACACAAAAAAGGAGTTCCAGGAACGATTCCATTCATGGGAATGATACTGGATAAAGTGCGTGGCTTCTGAAAGGAACTACTTCAAGAGGAGACTAAATGGCAAATTGATTGTAGTTTTCTTTTTATAGCACCAGTTCCTATGATTTGAGATCACATCTCGTATTTCATTCTGGGGGTCATCTGGAGACAAGTGTATCAAAAAGGATATATTTTATTATATTTCAATAGGAGATTTATATTCAAATGTTAAACATTTATTTATAATCTGATATAATCATTCTAGGGATACATCTAGACATAAGTTTGTCAAAGCGGATTTTTTATCATTACAACATTTCGGCCGTTGTATGCATCGGCCGAAACGTTGTAATAAATATGGCGACAAAGATGAGGGCAACAGTCCGAATAATGTAAATAATGTACATAATACCTCATCGCAGAAACATAGACAGATATCCGGAGACAAGTGTATCAAAGATGAAATATTTTATTATATTTCAATACTAGATTTATAAACAAAATTGAAATATTCGTAATCTGATATAATCATTCTGTAGACAAGTGTGTCGCATGGGAGATTTAACTTTTTTTTTTTTTGTTATTTCAATATTTGGATTTTTAATCAAAATTTAATCATTTATAATTTCATATTTAATTATTGGGTCAAGTAGATGCATGTGTCAAACATTGGTGTTGAAATGTTAGTCTTTTATTGGTAAACCGGTCGTCAGGTGATATCTGAGTGCTTTGGAATGAAATTCCCAGCAGATGAGTTTGATTTTTTTTTTTTGGGGGGCCACTTTTTTATAAACACTTGGTAAACTTTTGCACATATCAAAAATCTCAGCTCAACCAGAAACCAAAAGAGAACGTTGCCAAGATCTAACTTGGGATCTTCACAAAGTGATACTATCATTTTTATTTCCTTTTTTTTTCAAATATTTCAGATTATCTAAGATAATTGCCTGCGCCATATCTTGCACAACGTTGTCTTCTACCCGACTTTTTTATTCTTAAATCTCAAACTTTCCGCCTCCACCCACCCGCCAAATCTTCGGCATGTGTCAAGCTTACGAGCAATATCATTAAAGTAAGAAAAATAAAAACAAAACTCATTCACCTCAAAGTCCATTGCACACTTGTATAACGTGGCTTATTAAGAAATAGGCGGTGAGAATTTCAACATATGAACTTGTTAGGTGAAGCGTATCACAAGAAAAGGTTAAAGGTACCCTTGTCAGTATATATATATATATATATATATATATATATATATATATATATAGACTTATTACCTGGAAAGATATGCAGATAGTAAAAAAAAACAACAAACTCTTTAATGGTTGGACTAGAGGCTATGTTAAAATTGCTTATATCAGTATCCGAATACAACTTCGGCCCAAGTGTTAAAACTTGCTCAACTCACACAAACCGGAACCAATCGGGAAGATAACAAGATAAGAAAAACAAATGTAAAATTCAAAAAGCATGAAAGCACATCTGTGCCAATCTTTGATATTCTCATTCCTGCAAAAACGTTCGCAATTTAATCTGATAACTAAAACTCAGTGATATTCCTGACCATTGATAATCCCTTTGTCCGTAAGTTTCGATGTAAATTCATCACTAAAACCCATTAGTAATCACATACAATATAGTAAAATTATTTCCGGTGCATTCCTATAGTAAGATAGTTAGAAAAGCATTTACGTTATCGCCCTTTTCTACCAATAATGTATTCCTGACATTCAATTTTTCTTCCCATTTTTCTGATTCTCCCTTTCATTAAAACTGATTTTCAATATACATTAATATATTATAGTAAAATTGCATTCATTTTTGACAATCCCTTTCTTGTATTTCCATTATACATGTATTTCCATTATACATATAATAGCCCTATTCTATCAGTAATGCTTGCATTCATTCCTGACCACTGACAATCCCTTTCTTCCTGATTTTCAATGCATTCCTACAGTAAAATCATTAGCAAAGCCCTCATACATGTAATAGTCCTATTCTATCAGTAATGCTTGTATTGAAGCTAAGCAATATCAGGTTCAGTTAGTATCTAGATGGGTGACTGATTGTGGAAATCAGATGCTATAAGATTGGATGTGCGGATGGTGTAATGGATAACCGTTCAGAAAAGGAAAATGGAGAGCAGAGTTCTAAAACCAGTCAAGCACCTTACGTTCACTTACGTTGGGAAAGATAGGAATCCACCCTGCCCCCAGCTTTAAGTTAAATAGCAGGATATGTATTTGAAAATTTGTACCATCCAAAAGTTTTTTTCTGGCAGAAAATATTTTGAGGTTTTAAGAATTTTTTGGAGATAATGATTTGATGATATTGGTCTTACTATTTAGCCCATAGCTCGTGGGGCCAGAAGAGGTGGATCAGAATTTGATAAACAAGCAAGAAGTTATAATATGGATATAAAGTAGGGGATTAATTGTGTTATAATCAGCATATAAAATAATCCCTCACTTTGTGGCCACGATAGTTTCTATACATTCATATTCCAGAGAATGTAAATAAATCTAAAAGACATGCCTGTGTAGCTAATCAGTATTTCATTGTTTCATTTCTTACGGCTTATAAACCCTTTGTAGGTTATTTAAAGCCAGAAAATATTTTTAGATTGTAAGATTTTTTTTTTGAGATAATAATGTTGATATAAAGTGGGGGATCAATTCTATAGTATAATCAGCATATAAACTGATCCCTCACTTTGTGACCACGGTAGTTTTTATACATTTCTATTCCAGAGAATGTAAATAAATCTAAAAGATATGCCTGTGTAGCTAATCAGTATTTCACTGATTCATTTTCTATGGCTTACCAACACTTTGCAGGTTATTAAATTAATTAATTGTAAAATATTTTTTTTGAGATATTAATGGTTTAGTAATACAAATCTTACTAATTAACCCGTAGATGGTGGGTAAAAGAGGTGTGTTCCTACCTTTCCCGAGGGTATTTGCACGTAAGTGAATACAAAAAAAAAAAAAACGGAAATTAGAACTCGGCTCTCTGATTAACATTTCCGAGCCATTATCCTTCACACCACCCGCACCTCTAAGCTTACAGCACTTGCTATTTCCAAGCGGTCATTCATCCAGGTAGTGACTAGGCTCAACGTTGCTTAACTTCATTGAAGTGTATGGTAACTGGTGTTTCAACATGCTGTGGCAGTAAACCTTGCATGTTACCGGTATTATTGCCTTGCTACGAGAAAATGATTAAAAAAAAAAACATCTGTTACTACTAATCATAGTAAGAGTCATGGGCAATGCCTTTTTGGCAAAGTTTGACCTTTGTGCCCGCATAAAAAAAAAAATATTTATTGAAAAAATTTGTCTTTTTCGCTTGACACCGCTGTTATTTTAACTACCTTCACTCGACTGCGATTTGTTGCTTTAAAAAGCAATGATGAAAATTTTTAATAAAACCGACACGTGATGAAAGCAAATTCATCCATTTTATCTTCCTGAGAATTTACAACAAAAATATTAAACACTATTAGATTGTGTATTTACAAGAATACTTTTATAGTTACGACATTCTAAAAACTAATACAATTAGATCGAATGCAATGCAATATTTATCATTTACTAATTTATAAAGAAATAAATATGAAAACAGTTTTTATTAATAAACAAGCAGCATGGTCCGGCGTTGCCCGTGTTTGATTCAAAAATCGTACGACTCATACATAAAAATCGCTATCACTTGACTTAAAAAATTTTTTGCCCTTCCTTGCCTTTTTAAAAGTGCCCTTTGCCGTGCTTATGTTGCTACATGCCTTATTTCTTGCCTATCTCACACTGCGAATTTTTTCAAGCTCTATATAAGCTACATTAAATCTGTTACGAAAAAAGAACTAAACAAAATGAACACAAAACGATCAGCTTTAAATAAGGATTCGTAACTGGAAAAAAAAATGAAAAAAAGGATGTTAACAACAAATGCTTTTCACCCCCAACCCAGTTCTGCGGAATCAGAATCAACGTTGAATTTAAGCAAAGCGAATGAAAATGATTGGTGTAAAAATTGCCATGCAGATTTAAATTTTTTCCCACTTGTGACGAATGCAGCTATCGATTTTTTTGCATGTTAGCATGCTAGTTAACATTCGTGTCAGTCATCTGCTGGCTCTTTTGTTGGCCAATGGAATCTTCCTGCCTATTCGTGGCAATTAGCTATAAATAATCAATCTGGCCAGTAGAAAATGGCCGCAAAACTACATGAAAATTGTTGTGAAAGCATGAAAAAAATCTATTATTTCCACTATCGATGGAGTTTACAATGCAAAGTCGGTCTTGGACCGTAGAAGTAAATTTTTATTTCCACAACAATAGATGGAGCATGTTGCAAAATATTCTTGGCCTTTCCCCCTAAAGTTGTGCAAAAAATTTTTTACATAACCGTGCATTCATTACATATTTATATTTTTTATAGATACAGATTTAAAAAATTACTAAATTATTAAAATATATAAACCAACGATAAGGAAATCTTTACTATTTACCAGTTTGAATTGATTGTTAATTAGCTGATGTTTTACAAACCATTCCAATAAATAATCTAATAAGCAAACTGTTTATTATTTTTGTTGTCAATTCTCAAGAACCAAGAAAATGTATAAATTCAGTTTCACATGTTTAGGTTTTATTACCATTCTAAGCATCGCTTTTCAAAGCAATAAATATTGCCAAATAGTGAAGGTTGTTAAAATAATAGTGGCATCAAGTGAAAAAAACCCCGTCTTTTTTATACTTTTTTTATAAATATTCAATAGTCCAAGTTTGTCTAATTTTTAAATCCATGGTAACAACATCATTGCCAATGCATTTTTTCATTAAAAATCACAGTCGGTACATTTCTGCAAGTAAAATCATTATGTATTACACTAAAAAAAAAAAAAAAAAAAAAAATTACTAATGCAGTTTCACAGTAAAATCTATTAAATTCCATAAGAAAAATAAAATATATACGTAAGGAAAGTATTTGCAAACACTTTTTACTGGTAATGTATTTCTACAGTAAAATTCATTAGTAATATATTTCTAGAATAAATCTTTAGAGTTCATATTAAAAAACATTTTGTTACGCAATTTCTCTGGTAAGACAAGCATTTCTGTAGCAAAGTTAATTTATTTTATAACTCGTCAAGGAATCTAACCAGATGAAATAAAACAGGGTCCGATTACAACATTGCATTTGAACATTGACTTATTACTGGTAAATGATACTACTAATAATAAAACATTTTGTGGAAAGGAAGGTTGGAAAAAAATAAAATTCAGATAAAAAAAAAAAAAATGGCTGACAAATAAAAGCAAAAAAGACGCGAGAAAAAAAAAAAAAAAAAGAAAGAAATGAAATTAAAAAAAAAATGCATTTTTGGACATAGAACAGACTTCTCTTTTAGCCTGACTTATGGAATGGTTGAGTGACGACTCTAGCAGACAGCCAGTTTAAGTCCCAGGAAAAAAAAATCACAGGAATATTAACTGAGCCAGCGTATCCGGTTTCATGAAAGCGAATTTACGTTTGATCTAATTTTACCCTCACTTTCTCATCTGTTCCTCGATTTGTTTCTTTTGATTCAAATATTTCTTTTTCTGTACATACAGAAAAATTGAAATGCCGTTCTTTTCATTGAAATATATTTTGGGGGAGGACGTGGGATATTTTTACGTGAATAAATGGATATCGACTCTTTTTTTGCACAAGAGAGGAAAAATTATATATACATATGTACACACACACACATTACAGGCACAAAGTTTGACGCCACCTTGCATTGCATTTCTTAAAAAAAAAAAAAAAAATAGTTTAAAAAGATGAACTTTTGTATTTTTTTTTTTTTTTTAAAGTAAAAAGGTAGGGATCTTTACCCTTGGGTTAGCAATCAGTCTCTAGCAGAAGGAAAACTCTGAATTTAAAATCTGAGGAGCGTCATTTGGACACCTTGAGGCACACGTTCTGCGTATAGAGTTCTAGAAAGTGTCCTTGGCTCAAATTTGACGATTTAGAATCAAGTCATAAGCTCAGTTTGGCTGTTCAGTTCTGAGAGCTGAAATGTTGGACCCTCATACGTTGAAGATGACAGGTAAGTCCATCACACATAAATATAGAAAATAAGGAAATCAGCCGATTCCACTACCTTGGTTTAAAACTTTCGGTATATACAGGCGAATTCGGTCAATTGATTTATTAACGCTTATTTTTTTAAAATAAAAAAAAACTTATGAACGCTATATTTAAAAAAAAAAATGTATGAATAAACGCACGACGTGAGGTGTGGTAGAAAGTGAGGAGGAGGATCAAGTTATATTGAAAATGTATAGGAGGGGGATTAAATGAAATATAGACACTTTCTTTTCAGTCCACTTCAAATCAACTCAAAAGGAACTTTTTTGTATGTATAGAACAGGTCATAAATTCCGATCTCTAATTCAAGAGGCTTTGGGGTCTGGAAATGTTATTGTAGTCATGGTTTTTGTTGCCAAAGATTGCAGATGTTGCTGTGTTGTAAGGTTAATGTGGAATGATCGCAAAATCGTGAAACCCAGGGTCACAAAATTACATCAACGCAACTAAATATGTTAGCTTTATGACTGCCAATAAGTACCGCGCATATATAGTATATAAATAATATACGTAAAAATTGTCTATGTATACACACATTATGCTATATTATAATATATATATTGCATAATGTGTGTAATATACACACACACATTATACGATATATATATACATGCATATTAAACGAGATATGCATATATATATATATGAAGAAAAATATACAGAAAAAACAAACAAAAATCCTTATATACAATTACGCTGTTTTAATGTTAATATGACAACGTCGGACGTTTCGGTCTAATAAACCATCTTCAGGACATATTCATAAATTATAACATTATCAATACAACATGACAAAGACGATGTAAATAAGAACAAGACTTATCCAAACAGAATAACTGAAAGTTTTATAAGATCATCGCTCCGTTTAAAACATGGTCACGTTGGCGACGTTGTGAAAACGTATTCCTAAAATTTGAGTATTTTGAATGAAAAGAATTCTATTTTGATCTAAAATTTATATGTACGCTTGTCGGATCTATATCCATATATTTGCTTATATATATATATATATATATATACACACACACATATTATATATATATATATATATATATATATATATATTCATGAATTATTCATACAAAAAAAAAACAAATACAAAGGTTAATGATTTAATTGGCGAGAAATCCACCGTCGCGAACAATTCAAATAATATACAAAAACCCCGAACCTGTTTATGAATGAAAAAGATCCTTGTTTTTTATAAATTTCTGTTGCATAAAATTCTTATTTTTTTACAAGCTTTCATCTGATCCTACAGACATCCTCATTAAATGGAATAGATTTTATAAATTTATAAAAATAAATTTATAAAATTAATTAATTTAAAGAATAAATGTATAAAAAACAAGGATCTTTTCATTCATAAACAGGTTTCTCGTCAATTAAATCATTAACCTTTGTATTTGTTTTTTGTATAATTCATGAATTTGTAAATTAATTGCACCTTTATTGAAATTAAAATAACTGATTCAAGTGCGACATTACTGTAATTATTGAACAAGAAAGTTCATGCCACTTTGATAGAAAATTTACCAGTAAAAAAAAATTCACTTTATCACCATATTTTGTACAAGAACGCACAATTGTTGAAATTTAAATTCAAACTCAGCGTTGCGACTGCAAATCCAAAAAACAATAACTCATTTCTAATAGCATTTTTTTTTGTTACAACAATACATATATTTTCGTTGTCCTCTTATTACTGAGAGTAAAAACAAGAACAAAATCTATTCCATAGCACACACAAAAAAAATAGATGAATAGACTTGTGTAAATGGATGGAAGAACAAAAAGACAAAAGTTATTAAGAGCTACAAATTACAGGAAATTGTGGAGAGCCATGATCGCAAACGCTGTGAAAGGACATGGCACACAAAAAGAATAAGAACAGGAACAAGCTTGTGTAAATGGTTGGTAGAACGGGGTTTAAGAGAGATAGCCAAAAAACAAAATTTATTAAGGACAGGAAATCGTGAAGAAGCAATATCATTCACTTTCTGAAAGAACAAGCCACAGTGTGTCAAAATTGGACCTACTTAAAATCATCTTAAAAACAACTTTTGGAAAAACATATTAGAAATCCGTATAAACTCATCTTCAGATGCCTGAAGTGAGACTGACCATGTCAAACTGTTAGTAGTTGTTTTGAAGACCGGTATTTTAATACAAGCCGTTTACAACGCACTCCTAATAGGAAAAGACGTTTGCAACGCACACCCAATAGGAAAATCATTTCTTCTATTGTATATATTCAAGTTTCCCATTTTTTAAATTTGAAATCCTGTTTTTTGTCTGTAATTTCTTAAAAAATAGACTAGTGCATCCTCAAGTTATAGTCAACGTTCGTTTGGACTTTCTTATTGCTCACATATTTGAAATTTTATTTCATTGTTACTTATAATAAAGTTCATTTCTATTCCACATCACTATAAAGAAAAAAAATTCCATCAATTTCTTTAACACCAAAAAATGTGTTTCTGTTTTAAACGAACAGGTGAATATTGTGTCTGGGAAAGGAAGTAAGATTTTTTTTTTCCGTTTATTTCTTATTTCGAATTTTTTTTTTTTTTTTTTATTTAATCATTGGTGGACTTTTAATGTAGTTTTATTTCATTTTTGTTTTTAATGTTAATTCTTTTTCAGGAAAATAAAAGTTATAAAGGTAAAAAAAAAAAAAAACTTTCTAACACGGGTCACTATTGCACAACATAAAATCTTAAATCTTTAGAATGGTTTTGATGTGCTATATTTATGGGTTAAAGTGCTCAATATTAGAGATCTGGTATATATAAATATAAAAGTGGACACTGAGGTCAACACTGAGTGGCGACAGTCTGTTCCGTGCTTGAAGACAATCGTCAGCCCAGATATTTATTGCAAAAAATGTACAAATACGCCTCAAGGGCAAAATTTGGAAGTTTGGAGTGGGTCCTGACTTGTTCCATTGATAATTTAGCTATCCACAATCACTGACCCAGTCGTCCGTATATTGTTCCTTTCGCCAAAACATTGCTTCCCACAGACATTATAATGTCAGATTTGCTCTAAGAAGCATCACCTAATCCCATATGTACAGTCGTTGGAGAGGGCTGGATTGATAAAATCCCCAATGTTCATAATGTATTAGGTTGGTGCAAAAATAATGATTAATAATGTCGTTTTTTCAAAAATAACGTCAAAAAAACGACATTACTACGTCATTATTTTTGCACCAACCTAATAACAATATTTACAGCGTTCGTAATGGACCCCTCTCGCACACACACACAGTCAAATAATGGCAGAGATAGCAGTTAACTGGACGAAAAATACTGCGGTATCATCCCACATTTACCAGGACACTGCAATCCACGTCGCCTTTATATATATATATATATATATATATTATAATAATATTTTTGTTTAAAAATATGATTCCTTCGCTACATAAGAGTTCTCATGTTTCAAAAACGAGAGCCGAAATATCCAAATAATTATTAAAAATTAAGTTGGATTGTGGTGTTTAGTCCCGTTTCATCTTCAAAAAAATTTTAAGAATAAGCGGGTTTACGTGTATTTTTAGGCCCGGTCATTTTGGAATTCGTTGTTGTGGGAAAAATGGCTAGACTATTTTCCTTCGTTAAGTGGTCAGAGAGTTAATTTTAACTCTTATGCTTAGCGAAGGAATCATATTTTTTTTTCAAAAATATTATTATAATATAAGCTCTACTTCTGTATTTAGCACTGTCTTCTTAAAAATAAAAAAAAAAATACTAAGGAACCCCGGATTATGCACCCAACGTGTTCTTTTCTATTTTCTGCATACCTACGCACTTATATATATATATATATATATATATATATAGTCGACTCTCTCGTCGAGATTCGACGTATGAGGGTCAAGCAGATCAGTTCCCAGGATACCGACAGCCCGACAAGAGCACATGAGATTTGATTATAGTGGTGAAAGCTTCGTGCAGGACCATCCACACTTTTTTGAAGGGACGAATACAGAGACCTGGTGCACCGAGTGCCACAAGGTTCCCAAACGACCCTCCGCAGGTTTTGAATTCAGAGTTGTCCTTCTCCTAGACCAGTTGCCATCCAAGGCTATAGAATATATTCATATGGAGGGAGAGGGAGAAGAAGATTCATTCATACCTTTCCCAAGGGTATTAGCACGTAAGTTAATGTAATGGATTCGACTGGAATTCGAACTCGGCTCTGCGATTCCTCAATCCAAGCCGCTATCCATTACTTTAATTTCACCCATTATATATATATATATATATATATATATATATATATATATATTTTAAAGAAAACAACCACAAACGTTTTTTATTGTAATGTGGATTTTTTTTAATTATGCTTTATTTTCCATAAAATTTCCATTATGGAAAATAAATAATAATATTAAATAAAAAAAAAAAAAAAAAATCCACATTACAACCAAAAACGTTTGCGGTTTCTCCTTTTTTTTTTATACACATTTTTTCTCGTTGGAACTACTATAACCTCTTCTCTCTCTCTCTCTATCTATATATATATATATATATATATATATATATATATATTATATATATATATATATAAAAAAAAAAACTGGTTAGAACGTTCGCTTTGTGACCATGAGACCCGTGTTCTAATCTGACTACGGTTGATTTCTGAGGAAGGAGACTTCCTAATGTTATCGGTCTGGAGGGGGGGGGTCCCAGCGTGCGGCACGTTTGGAAAGTGTCTGAAAACCATAGCACGGGTTGACCCAAGCCTTGTGAGTGAAATTGGGTACGCGGAACACTCAAGCAGCACAAAGTCACAAGTCATCGTGACCGAGGGATTGAGTGTGCTGGCCTTGTTCAGATTGTTGATCACGCTAGATAACGCGCTCTCTCCCAGAAACTGTAACTAAGGTCTGCTCAGCATAGTTGCAATATAAACCACAGGTGGGCTGTGTGGGTGTTGAGCAAACACATATGTGCCTGAACGTGCGTCTGAATTAGGGATTAGCGAGCCACCCTAGTAGGCAAGTATCTTCGAATACGATTCGCTAGCTATTATCTATTTTATATATCTGAAGTAATAAGGGATTTGTTTTACTCTAACATTTCTTTATTACTTCAAAGGGTATTTTTAGTTGATACCAGTGTTTGATCTTTTTCTTTTTTAAATTACAAACAGTGTGGATAACGTCTACCAGGCAATACCCTTGGGAAAACTTAAAAATCTGATTTTCTTTTTACAATGATGTTCACCGTGTACAGGGCCCAAGAAACACTCAGGCAGAGGGTTACAGAGTAAAAGGCACAGTTCATACGGATATGTGGGGGGGGATATAGGTTAAGATTATAGTGATTGGAGAAGCATCCTTGGGAGTCGATTCTACAAAGTAACAGTACGTGACTCAGGCAGGGTTAGAAGCTACGTCCCCCATTGTAGGAGAAACCCCCACTTGATGTGGTGTCCCTCGACATTTGTTGCCCTTTAATTTTAGCCCAGGTTCACTTTTCTGCCAAACCACTACCGTTACAAAAAAAAAAAAAAAAAAATCTGTGTGTGTGTGTGTGATGGAGAGAGAGAGAATAAAATAAATATATAAAAAAAATAACAAACATCCACAATAAATTAACAAAAAATAACAAACATCCGAAATAAAAATGAAAAAACAAACATCCGAAATAAAATGAAAAAAACAAACATCCGAAATAAAAATGAAAAAACAAACATCCGAAATAAAAATGAAAAAACAAACATCCGAAATAAAAATGAAAAAAAAACATCCGAAATAAAAATGAAAAAAACAAACATCCGAAATAAAATGAAAAAAAACAAATCCGAAAAAAAAAACAAACATCCGAAATAAAAATGAAAAAAACAAACATCCGAAATAAAAATGAAAAAAACAAACATCCGAAATAAAAATGAAAAAAACAAACATCCGAAATAAAAATGAAAAAAACAAACATCCGAAATAAAAATGAAAAAAACAAACATCCGAAAAAAAATGAAAAAACAAACATCCGAAATAAAATGAAAAAACAAACATCCGAAATAAAAATGAAAAAACAAACATCCGAAATAAAAAATGAAAAAACAAACATCCGAAATAAAAAATGAAAAAAACAAACATCCGAAATAAAAATGAAAAAAAAAACATCCGAAAAAAAATGAAAAACAAACATCCGAAATAAAAAAAAAAAAACAAACATCCGAAAAAAAATGAAAAAACAAACATCCGAAATAAAAATAAAAAAACAAACATCCTTGAAATAAAAATGAAAAAAAAAAACATCCGAAATAAAATGAAAAAAAACAAACATCCGAAATAAAAATGAAAAACAAACATCCGAAATAAAAATGAAAAAACAAACATCCGAAATAAAAAATGAAAAAAAAAACATCCGAAATAAAAATGAAAAAACAAACATCCGAAATAAAAAATGAAAAAACAAACATCCGAAATAAAAATGAAAAAAAACAAACATCCGAAATAAAAAATGAAAAAACAAACATCCGAAATAAAAATGAAAAAACAAACATCCGAAATAAAAATGAAAAAAAAAAACATCCGAAATAAAAAATGAAAAAAAAAAACATCCGAAATAAAAAAAAAAAAAAACAAACATCCGAAATAAAATGAAAAAAAACAAACATCCGAAATAAAAATGAAAAAACAAACATCCGAAATAAAAATGAAAAAAACAAACATCCGAAATAAAAATGAAAAAAACAAACATCCGAAATAAAAATGAAAAAAACAAACATCCGAAATAAAAATGAAAAAAACAAACATCCGAAATAAAAATGAAAAAACAAACATCCGAACTAAAAATAAAAAAAACAAACAACCAAAATAAATAAATGAAGAAAAGAAAATGAAAATTAAACAGAGTAAACTTTTCCCAGCGCAAATATAAAGCGAAATACGTCACCTGAAAAGTCGAGGACTTACACAGTCTGAAATGTACCCAATCAGCTTAAAAAAAAAAAAAAGTGACAATTGTTTCGGATATTTCCTGACACTCTTCCACAGGGCCAAAGTAATCACATTAACCCATTACAGTTCACCGAATATATGATTCGGTTCATTTTTAGATTTCCGACTTATCCTCATGACAAGCGTACGACGGCGAAAAAAAACTTTCGGACCTCAGCAGATATTTCTTTGGGATGAAAGCAATCTTCATCAATTTTGCTTGCACCTTCAAGGATTCCAAATGGTTGATTTCTAACTTCCAAATTAAGAGTTCGGATGCTATTTATTTATTTTTTGTTAATTCATCATATTCTACATCCCACAGATTAGATTAGTTTCCTTGCTTATTGCCAACAAGCTTCCTTTTACCCTAAAGAGGAGAGATAATTTTCTGTCTTAACAAAACACCTTGGTTAATGTAGCCCTTCTCTCACTGTTTCTTTAAATAAATAACATTTATGTTATTATTTTGCTGACACGGGAACAGTCACTGTTTCTTTAAATAAATAACATTTGAATAAGTCCGGTGAGAAAACACATCCTTGTCTTACACTCCTTACTCTGTCTATTCTTTCAATAAATGGGTAAATCGATATGTTAAGATCATAATATAAAAAAAGAAAGATCAGTTATGTTTTTTTAAAATAACTCAATGATTTTTTGGTAACGGACTTTATACAGAGAATATTTCAGTCCAAAATTCAGTTAATTATAACTTATTGTATGTAAAGATTTGGAAATGAAAATGTTTTCCATTTCACTGAGGTAGACGTTAAACGTACGAGAGTGTTATCAACACATCTATCTTTTCTCTCTTTCTTTCACATTGAAAACAGCCTTTCTAATATGCCTTTTCCGTTTTCCTCGCAGCTAAAAAGTCACTGTAAACTATTTACTCTACTAAAGCAATGAAAAACGATTTTGCTTTAAATACAGAAATGCATTAATTTTTTTAATCAGCTCAACTCAAGCAAGGCAATAAAGCCACGAAGATGCAAGGGCTTCGTGCAACATAAGAAAATAAAATCATTATTAAGACAGAAGATCGTGATTTGCATTGAAATTTTTGAAGATCAAAGTTGACTGGAAATCAAGAAGCCGGAAGTTAGTTACATTCACTTACGTGCTAATCCCTTTGGAAAAGGTATTAATCTTCTTCTCCTCCCTCCAGCTATGGGTAAATAACAGGACAGACTGGGTTCTATAGCCTTGGATGGCAACTGGTCTAGGTGAAGGACAACTCTGAATTCAAAGGGACCTTCAGAAAATTTGGATGGTTCTGCACAAAACCTTTACCACTGCAATCAAATCTCAAATGTCGGTTTTTTAGAAACTGATCTGCTTGACCCTCATACGTCGAATATATATATATATAAATTCGCTTGAAGATGAAATAGAACTAATATTTTAATTTATTTGCAAAAATAAATATTTTATATATTTTGAAATAGTTGGAATTGGTAACCATATTTTAAATCTTAATTTATAAATATATATATATATATATATATATAAAAATGTAGGTAAGATACTAATTGAGAAACAAGTAATAATATTTGATTTCATTTCATTTGAAACGAAGAAAAGTGTGCTTAATTGCTATGAGTTATCCATCGTCTTAGGTGGCTGTAAATGCTAGACAATCTCCCCACGGATGAGGGGAAGACTAAAGACAGTGGTTCTACACAAGGATAATTACAATTCATTGGACGGAGTGAGGCAGCAACAAGGAATTCAAAGAAAATGGCAACAGAAAGAACACTTCTACTCAGAATCAGGGAAATTCCTTGGACACACTGTAAGGGAAGAGGGCTTGGAAAATTTAACATTCACAGGGTATACTGAGTACATGAGATATAAGGGAAGGCAGCAAGTCGCTTACCTGACGATTTGTATGAATCGATGGCTGAATGAGGAACGGGAACATAATCACAAAGAAAAACTGCTAACAACATGAGATAGGAAGTTGTGGAGAGCTATGTCTTGAAGGGACGTGGAAGAAGATTATAAAACACGGGAAGTTATGTAGAACTACGATGCCCACACCCGCAAATAGATTCTTTTCTAAAAGTAAAGAGGAAAAAAAAAAAAAAAAAAAAACGATATTCAAATATTAATTTTTCCTGAAAAACAAAACACATTTAGAAATACTTTTTTGATTTTTAAGTTCCATCCACCAAGTTCTAATAAAATTAATATTTCTGCTCAAATAATGCTGAATTCCTGCTGAAATTTATCGCCTTTTCTTCCCACCCAATGTGATAACTCCTCGATATATTTCATGAAAAGACATCAATTATTTGTTGCCAGCAGACGAAAAGAAAACGGCAAAAGAGCCCAAAACAAACTATAGAAAACATTGTCATCAACGGTAATGAAATGACAAATGGCGAGGTGAGAATCACAAACAGAATAAACAATCATGTCCAGCTGGAAAGCCTAATTAAAGATTAGACAGTGAAAAAAAAAAAAAATAGTTTTTCAGAAAATAAAAATATAGGGTGGTGAAAAAAAAAAAAAAAAATGGAAAAGTCAGAGATAAAGTAAACAAGAAACACTCTAAACATGGCTGAAAGGAGGTGACAAGAGCCATTGAAAACATCTCACTAATAAATTTTTCCCTGTGACAAATCAAGTGAGAGCAGAAAGTGTTCGTGTTGTGAAGATAAACAAATAAACAAAAGGTTTTCGTCAACCACTCGCACCTTCCAGCCCCGATTAAACTAGTCAGAGGTGAAGTCCTTTAAGCCGTATCTTTAAAATCTTCCGAACTGTGGTTTAATTAGCTCAGATTGGATGTTGACCATTGCTAAGTGGACAATAAGAGAACTTACGATAACTGCCATTAATTTTATGCAAATGTTTTCGTTTTTTCTTTCCTTTTCGTACTATTTGATCTTTTTCTTTGTTTCAATTTTTTTTATCTCTCTTTCTCTGCTTTTAGTTTACAATATTTTCTTTGTCTTTTGAAAAAAAAAAGTCTGTCTGCTAATCATTTTCAGCCGCCATCTTTATTTGTATTTACCATTTTTTTCTTCCCTTTTTTCTTCTTTTCTATACAAATTTATTTTCGTTTTTGTGCTTTATTTCTTTCCTCGCTTTTTTTTTTTTTTATTTTTTTTTATTTACCCACCCGACTTTATTCCTTTAATACAATTTGTTTATTTTTTCCTGTTCTGTTTTTCTTTATTTCTTTCCTCGTTTTTTCTTTCCCCAATCCCTTCTTTGCGTTTTTCCTCGTTCTTCTTTCCATCTTCCCCACTTCATTCTTTCGTTCCTCCTTCCTGTTTTTCTTTTACCTTTCTTTTTCACTTATTTTATTTTCCCTTCTTTTCTTTGTCCTGTTATACGTTCCTTCCTTCGTTTCTTTCTTTCTCAGGCCCTTTCTTTTATTCTCCTCTTCCTTTCACCCTTTCTTTTATTCTCCTCTTCCTTTCACCCTTTCTTTTATTCTCCTCTTCCTTTCACCCTTTCTTTTATTCTCCTCTTCCTTTCACCCTTTCTTTTATTCTCCTCTTCCTTTCACCCTTTCTTTTATTCTCCTCTTCCTTTCACCCTTTCTTTTATTCTCCTCTTCCTTTCACCCTCTTTTTCTTTTATTCTCCTCTTCCTTTCACCCTTTCTTTTATTCTCCTCTTCCTTTCACCCTTTCTTTTATTCTCCTCTTCCTTTTCACCCTTTCTTTTATTCTCCTCTTCCTTTCACCCTTTCTTTTATTCTCCTCTTCCTTTCACCCTTTCTTTTATTCTCCTCTTCCTTTCACCCTTTCTTTTATTCTCCTCTTCCTTTCACCCTTTCTTTCTTGCCGTTCTTTCTTCCTGTTCCTTCCTTCGTTCCTTTCTTACTTCCTATTCCTTTCTTTCTTAGGCTCTTTCTTCCGTTCCATTATTTCTTTCCGTTCATCCTTCCGCCCTTTCTTTCTTTCTTTCTTTCTGCTCTTCCTTCCACCGTTTCTTTCTTGCCGTGCTTCTTTCAGTCTGTTCTTTTTTCCTTTCTTTCTTCCTCCTCTTCCTTTTTTTCTTCCTTCTCCGTTTTCCTTCTTTCCTTCCTCCCTCCCTCCTCTTTTTTTATTTTTTCAATCAATTTTACGCCATTAATTGTCGCATCATCCTCTTTTTTCTGTTAGATTTTTGTCTACGTTTTATTTTATTTTGGGAAACATTTATTTCTTTTTGGGCTTTTCTTCAATCTATTTCAAAGTTCATCATAAATTTTCCCTGAATTGCTTTCTTTTGATCTTGAAATATTTTCCTTCTCATTCCTTGTTCCTCTTTTTTTCTTTTTCTTCTCCTCACCCAACTTTCCTCCTCCTCTTATTCATTTTCTATCTCTTTATTTCAATCTTAATTATCTCCCACCACCACTACCAAAGCTCCTTTTCTTCTTCCCCTTCTATCCTTCCTCTTTCTCTTCTTGTAACTATAGTTCCTTTTTTTTCTGCTTCTCCTTTTCACTCTCCTGTTTCTTATCGTCAGTCCACCTACATTATCTTCATCAACGATCTTCTCGATGTCATCAGGTCCCAACTTGTTATTTATAATGACAACAATTTACCCCTTTCTCAATAATCCTTTTCCAGACCATAATAGTAACATTTATCTCTTAGAACTCAACAAAAATTCGAGGTAAGAAAACCCCAGACACTTGTATTTTCCGACCAAATTATCTGGACGCTCATTATCCATAAAGTCTCTTTAAAATTTAAAATAATATATACAGTGTAACCCGGATATAAGAGAGTTGTCGGGACTGGAGAAGAAGTCTCTTATATCTGGGTTTGGTCTAATTTATATACATTAACACAGGCTCTAATTTGGGACCAGAGGAAAATCTCTCTTATATCCGGGTAACACTGTATATCACAAAGGCAATTGATGAGATATCTTTATCAGATTTGTTTTATGTACTCAGTAATTATCAAAGTTTTTAATCATATTACAATTGTGTTTTTCCTGTATCCTGTTAATGACAGAGGTACTGTTAAAATGAACCTCTAACATTTCCAGACCGGCGGACTGAAAGGGATGGTCCAATTCCCTGGCCACCTCGTTCACCAGATATCACTCCTCTAGAATTCTTTCAATGGGGTTATCATCATCATCATGCGGCCTCAGCCGAGATTGAACTCACTAATACTTTGATTGATGTAGTTCATAATCTTGTCAAATAGCTGAATTCTTGATGCTTCGCTAGGGCTATCAAGGGTGTTTTTTATCGTGACACCATCACTATATGGATTGCCAACCAAGGCTCAGAGACTCCATTCACCCTCATCTAAGAGCAGGTTTTGAATTCAGAGTTTTCCTTCTCCTAGACCAGTTGCCATCAAGGCTATAGAACCCAGTCTGTCCTGCTATTTACCCATAGCTGGAGGGAGAAGAAAGAGGATTCACACCTTTCCCAAGGGTGTTAGCACGTAAGTGAATGTAATGGATTCGACTGGAATTCGAACTCGGCTCTCCGATTCCTCCAAGCCGCTATCCATTACTCCACCGTGCCTCCTGGGGTTATAAGGTAACGTTTATCGACTAAAGATACGGGACGTCACAGATCTAAAGGAAAAGATCACTGATGCTATTTCCACTATTGATGAGACTATGCTACAGCGAACATAGCTAGAAATCGAGTACCGTATTGATGTGCTTCTTGCAACTCATGGTTGCCCATATAGAGGTGGATTAAATTAGTTCAAATAACTTCAGTATGTACTCCTCGTTTTATAACAATTTCTATATATTTGTATGTTTATTTGCTTCTGTAATATTTTTTTAATTGTAAGGAGACTTTATAGACGCCCTGTGCGTCCGATATGTCATGACAAAGTGATAGCTGCTCTCGAGATAATACCTAAACAGTTATTAACTTGGATAAGAAACGGCTTGCAAATATTAAGAGCTCCAAAACGAAACTGCTATCTTTTATTAATCCATTTTTGCTTTCTATCGGCATGGCTGATGCTAACCTTCAGGGAGGAACTGGTTTCGCCTTCTCCGTTTCACATTTCCCACTAACACTGGAATGAGATGAAACTGAATCAATTGCTAGGCCTGCAGCTAGCAAAGTTGGTTCACGGTATCTGCCTATATTTCTGAGATGAGGTATTATGTACACTATTTACATTGTTCGGACTATCAGCCGCATCTTTGTTGCCATATTTATCACAACGTTTCGGCCGTTGTACGCTCCAAAAAATTCAGAGGGTTGGAATGTCGAAGTGAACCCTTTATTTCGCTCACTGGGGTAGACTGTTCTACTTCCACGTGCCATGTCTTATGGATGTCAGTTATCGGTTATCTCCTTTTTTCTACCGCTATAACCAGGTATTTCCCTTTTTAGTTCCCGTCCATCCGACACATGGCTGGATAAAGGCTTTGGTATTCCAGTGAACTCAAACTGTTTGGGTTCAATCACTGGATCAAACAAATTGATTAACAGAAGATAACTGGATATTAGAAATGGCACCTTAGAACAGTCGGAGATGAAGGGTTCATCTATTTTCAAAAAACTGTAAAATCTCTTTTTAATTATTTTCCCCTCTTTTTCCGTTTTTTTTTTTCTCTGTTTTTTTACCCCCCTTTTTGTTTTTTTTTAAAACCACATTTTTTTTTTACTTCATCTTTGTCTTTCGTTGTGTATCTTGATTTTTTTGAAGCCAGCTGCTTTTATCTTTTTTTCTTTAACCCCCCTCCTTCCGGCGGTTTTTTTTCTTTACCCCCCCCTCTCTATTTTTTTTTTTTTAACCCCCCTTTTTTTTTTTTTCCCATTTCAAATTCTCTCTATTTTTTTGGCCTTCTTTAATAGTCTTCTCTATTTTTCTTTACCCCCCTTCTCTATTTTTTTTGGCCTTCTTTGAGACCCTTCTGTTTAAAATTTCTTTTTTTTTGTTTTGTTTTTTTGGCCTTCTTATGATCTCTATGTTTTTTTTTCTCTCTCTATTTTTGTTTTTTTTCTTTAATCTGAAACTTTTTTTTTTTTTGGCTTTCTTTACTCCCCTTCTTTCTATTTTTTTTTTTTTTGGCTTTCTTTATCCCTTCTTTTCTTTTTTTTTTTTTGGGATTTCTTCTCTTTTTTTTTTTTTTTTTGGCCTTCTTTACTCCCCTTTCTCTTTTTTTTGCCTTCTTTCCTCCATCCTCAACTCAGCTTTTCATTTAATCGCACTTCTTTTTTTCGCCTTTGATGATGCAATTTTTCTTTTACCTCATCTGCCTCAATTTATCTTTTTTTTCTCCTTCTTAAGCTATTTTATTTTTATTTATTTATTTAGCAATTTCCGGTAAAGAGTCACTTATGATTTCCGAGTTAGATTTGAAAAAAGGACAAACATGATATGCTCCCATAACTTATCAAACTGTGATGAACGAGATACAATACGAAAAATAAGACAAAAGAACGCACTAAAGATGGCGGGATGAATCAGTGCACAAAAAAAATCTTATGACGTATAAGATTACCAGACAGAAAATAAATAAAAAGAATCGAACGAGAATAAAAAGAATGAAACAAAAAAATGACGAAAGGAAAAATATCTTAAACAAAAAAAAAAAAAAAAAAAAATTAAAATTAAATGGAAAAAAGGAAGATTGGGATAAATGAGAAATAAAAGATCTTCAATTGAATGAAGTTCGAAAAAAATAGTAAACAGTTAAAATGAAATTTGAGAAAAAAAACGATAGCAATAAAGATAACATTTTAAAAAAATGGAAGGAAAGAAACAAAGTGAGTTATCGAAGAACTGGTGGCGATTTGGAAGGAAAGAAACAAAGTGACATATCGAAGAACTGGTGGCGATTTGGAAGAAAGAAAAGAGGAGATCGTAGAATCCTTGGCGATTTGAACCACAAGCAAAGCAAATGAAGACCTGTTGAAGATTTGGAAGAAACACAGAACGAAATCGAAGAATGGGCTATATGGGCAAAGAAGAATAACAAAGAATAAACTTTATTCGAAATATACTATTAGATACTGAAAAAGAAAGAAACTTAATGTACTAAAAAAAAACAAAAAACAAAGAAAACAAAATGAAGCAGGATTTAAAAAAAAGAAATGAAAGGAAAAGAAAAAAAAATCTTAATTTTATCTTTTACTTTAAGCGGCTTTCCATATATATTCTTATTCTATTTTACTAGCCTTCTTCAATTTCCGTGAAGCCATGATGAAATTAAGAGAATGAGGAGGAACCGGAAGTGTCCTGTAGACAAATGCAATGAACAGGACAGAGGAACGTGTACAATAAGGAAATGAAAAGCAAAAATTAAATTATATAATATATATATATATATATATATATATATGACATGCGATATATATATATATATATATATATATATATATATTATAAACTCTTTTGAAAATATAAGACACCAATAAAAATAATAAAAACGTCAAGTATTCCTGTCTCTCTCTCTCTCTCTCTCTCTATATATATATATATATATATATATTCTTCTCGGTAGTTGAGAATAGATAAAAAAAAATGGAATCATTTTGAAGGTGAAGGAATCGTATTTATCGAGTAAATTTCCAAAGAACAGAACAACGAAATTACTAACAAATGTTCGTACAAGTAAAAACATATAAAAAGTTGTGGAGGAGAAAAAAAAAAAAAAGAGTTTTATAACAGAGAGCTGTGTAGGGAGGGAGAAACCTAAATGGATTTTATCAAGCAAGGAGTGAATAAGGTTGATGGAACAATTTATTTATTCACTGAGGAAATTTCTGAATTATCTAACCAGAACTGGGCACTCCTTGATTTCTAGGGACGAAGCACAAAAATATTTGTCATCACTATCTGTCTATATCTGTTTTATACCGTACCTATATATATTTCATTCAAAATACTCAAATTTTAGGAATAAGTTTTCACAGCGTCGCCCACCTGACGACAATGTGACCATGTTTTAAACGGAGCGCTGATCTTATAAAACTTTCAGTTATTCTGTTTGGATAAGTCTTGTTCTTATGTACATCGTCTTTGTCATGTTGTATTGATAATGTTATAATTTATGAATATGTCCTAAGATGATTTATTAGACCGAAACGTCCGACGTTGACATATTAGCATTAAAACTGCATAATTGTATATAAGGATTTTTTTTTGTTTTTCCGTTATATATATATATATATATATATATATATATATATATATATATATATATAATATATTCATCGAATCGGTATGTCCCAATCCTCATAAATACGTTGGACACTATTGTAAGTGGAGGTAATATTATAAAACGCAGATTGTGTGTGTGTCTGTACGTTTATATATTGGATCGGATTTCCTACATTTTTCAACCGATTTCAACAAAACTTCACAGGACTGCGTAAAATTACCTTGCTGTGGTTCTGACAGTGCCAAAAATTGGAAAAACAAAATTGTTTTTGCATGAAATCAATTTGAAAACACGATTAAGAGGCATCGCGAGAATGAAAGGGGGACAACTCATATCAAGTTATACTTATTATAAAACCCAGGTTGTTTGTGTGTGTGTTCGTTATATATATATATATATATATATATATATATATATATATATATATATATTCATAGTTTTTATAAATGTTATTCCCGGTTTGTCCCCACATTTTTTTTCTTTTTTTTTTTACATTTCGAATGGGAAAATTTTATTCTGTCGTCAATTGTTTACAGCGCCCTCTTCTTTTCAGGGTTGGACGGGTCCTACTAACATCAGTTATGTTCATGTTTGCTTTGTTTGGATATTTAGTTTGTTTTGGGGTTCATCCCTCCCTTTTTTTATTGTCAATCATTAGATTTTTATCTACAGTGTAACCCGGATATAAGAGAGATTTTCTCTGGTCCCAAATTAGAGCCTGTGTTAATGTATATAAAATAGACCAAACCCGGATATAAGAGAAACCCGATATAAGAGACGACTTCTCCCGTCAGGACAACTCTCTTATATCCGGGTTACACTGTATATGGGAAAATGATACAGTGTAACCCGGATATAAGAGAGATTTTCTCTGGTCCCAAATTAGAGCCTGGGTTAAGGTAAACAAAATAGACCAAACCCGGATATAAGAGAAACCCGGATATAAGAGACTTCTCCGGTCCCGACAACTCTCTTATATGCGGGTTACACTGTATGTGGGAAAATGATATGGTGTAACCCGGATATAAGAGAGATTTTCTCTGGTCCCAAATTAGAGCCTGTGTTAATGTCTATAAAATAGACCAAACCCGGATATAAGAGACCTCTTCTCCGGTCCCACAACTCTCTTATATCCGGGTTACACTGTATAATAATTTTATGATCATCAAATTTTAATATCACGGGGTGCGTTTTGTAGGTCCCCCATGAGGATGCGGCATTGTGGAATATGAAGGAGTGATTGGTGATGGATGAGTTCTTGTGGTGAATGTGCAAATTGTAATGAGTGAATGGGTCGTGAATCGGATTTGCTAGGTATCAGACAGTCAGTAAAGACCAGCCTCAACCCATTCCCCCTTATGCCATAATTGTATGTTTATACAATAAATATAAACATGTCGTCTATGTAGTCCACCACTAGCAGTGGTTTACCTACTACACGCCGCTGGCGAGTATTGTATTTTGTTGATGTTACAAAGATTACCGTTTAATTTCCAACCTCCATTTTGGTTAATCCTCGTTCAGTAATCTTTTCTAGGTTACAACAATCTTGGAGATGAGGTATTATGATAACTTGCATTATTCTCATCTTCACCGACATATTCACAACGTTTCAGTCGTTGCACGCTCCGGCCTTCTTCAGGTGATTGAAATTTCGAATCGAACCCTTTATTTCGTCCAATCTGGGTAGATTGCCCTAGTTCCAAGGAAACATGACCCAGTAAATAAAGACGTTGGTTAGATCCAGTAAGTAGACCCAAAGAGCTGTGAGTTCAATACCAGGCCACAGCAGTGGTGGACCAAAAAAAAAAAAAAAAAACTTGGAAAGTTGAGTTAAAAGGAAATAACTGAGACATCCGGAAGAGGCATGCCACGTGGAACTAGAACAATCTACCCTGGTCGACGAAATAAAGGTTTCGGATCGAAATTCCAATCACCTGAAGATGGTCGGAGAGTTCAACGGCTGAAACATTGTGAATATGGTAATGAAGATGAGGATAACATTCCGAATAATGTAAATTTGTCATCAGGTATTCAAAATTGGCATTTTCAGTTTGTTTTTTTTCTTTAACTTATAATTAGGCTGAATGACGTCACTAACAAGTAATAAGCTAGATTTGAGCTAAAATTTTCATTGTATAAAGTTCGAGCTACGCGACTGATATTTACCGATGAACCCACAAAAAAAAAAAAAAAAATCGCTCAAAAATGAACAAACTAGGATGAAAAAAAAAAAAAATGTCCGAAACGTAATTAAAACAAAGTTTCATCGTTGCAATCTGTATGCTATTTTTAAGAGAAAAGACCAAAGGTTTTTTTGATTACTGAATTACAATTTTTTAAATTCCTTTTAGAACCTACCATTAAATTAAATGCATTGACAAAGAGGCACAAAAATTAACTGAAACACCCAGAAAAAAAAAACAAAAAACAGCAAATACTTGGTTAGTACGTGAATATAGTGTGATATTTTATTATCAGTTTACTTTAATAATAATTATTATTACGGGTGTGCGCACTATACAAAATTTTTTTTTTTTTTTTTAAGAGTTTAAAAATAATGCATTTTTCAGTGAGCGGTTTTTCTATACACGGGTAATTTTTTTGTTGGAGAGCTTAAAAGTGTGGGGCACCCAGTGAGGATCGAACTGATTATTCAGCCGCAGTTGATCTTGCAAGACAAGCTTGCTAACCATTACCCAACGTTGAAGTGCTCAAAAACGATGAAGTGCATTGACAAAGAGGCAGAACTTAAATTAACTGGCCCGCTCATAAATAACGGGGGTGCGCATTATACACAGCTTTTTTTTTTTTTTTTTTTTCAAGAGTTTAAAAAATAATCGGTTTTTCGGTGAGCGGTTTTACTATACACAGGTAATTTTTTATGAGAGAGCTTAAATGTCATGCAAATGGGGGTCACACTAAACTCGAAGTCGGCTTTATATACGGCAGTTACTTTTTAACATTTTTTTGAAGAATTGCATTCATTAACCTCCCTCTGGCCACGACATTTATCAAAATAAAAATATCTTTTATCATTTTATAAGGTGGGTGGCTATTCAGGGCGAGTGCAATGGTCTCATGGCTCTCGTCGAATCTATGATACGAGGCCCACACTCTACTACAACTCAATTTTCCTAAGGTAGTATTCAACTAGAAAAATCTTAAATACAAATTAGAGACATGTCATAATAGATCCTTCCATCTTAAATAAATCGATAACGTTCTCTCGGCAATTATTAACAGCAGCTTGAGATTTTCCTCGTTAAAAATTTTGAAGAATTTTAACACCTTCATACTTACGGATAAAAAAATTGCATTTTATGGTCTTTTTTTTTTTTTTTTTCGTGACTTACAGGAGCAAGACAAATTCCTGGATTTGGATAAAACAAGAACCGAGAATGCGGTCAAAATCCGCGGTAATATTTCATCCTTTAATAGTCAGGTGTGTTTAGTTTAATCTTTAACATATATAAATGTAGATAAAAAAAAGTAGATGTTGGTGAGGTAGCAAGGGTCACAAAGCATTGCCCCAATTAGGCTCCTCTGCATTTCAACAAACATCGTCACTGATAACTGCGTATTATTATAAACTGGGGGGGGGGAGTTAGTCGCATGCAGTTGTCAATGGTATATGACGTATTTCAAGCTTCATATTTCTAATTAAAAACAAGGTACAGATTTTTTGAAAAAGTCAGAGAACGATTTGACACTGAATTTAATTTATATTATGAATATGACACCCGCTTCTAAAATGATTTTTTAAAACAAAAATCGATATTTCTCGATTCTGGCAAATGTCGTGGGGGAGAAGTTCTAATCAATGCTAAATACAAATATTGATCGATTGGTTTAATTGATTTTCTTTAGCAGCATATTTAGTCGAAACATTTGGAGCGGAACAAAATCACAACCCATAACCCAACGTCGAAATGCCCCAAAACAATTTTCTAAGCGTAGCTTAGATGTGGCCCAAGGGCGAAAGTGTGGGGCACCCAGTGAGGATCGAACTGACTATTCAGCCGCAGTTGAGCTTGCGAGACAAGCTTGTTAACCATTACCCCCACGCTGAAGTGCTCAAAAATGATTTTCTAAGCGTAGCTTAGATGATACACAAGGGAGAAAGTATGTGGCACCCAGTGAGGATCGAACTCACTATTCAGTCGCAGTTCATCTAACGAGACAATCTTGCTGACTAACACCTGTATGGGTTATTTAAGGCCGAAATTTAAATATTTTTAATGCAATTGCAAGCCTTAAACTACAAATAAAATGTATCGGTAGTCATTTTACTATAAAAAAGTATTTTTATACTTTCATCGTGTTTCATTTTCGTCTGGGGGAGGGGGTTACCATTTACCATAGCTAGGCCCCTAAACAAGTGTTACCACTTCGGGTCAGGGTGGACCTGGGAACGACAGGAAATTTTGAAGAGTTCTCCATCAAACCAGGGAGAATGACGTTGACAGTAACATATATTAATTCCGCAGTTCCATAAACATGGCATTTAAAAAAAAAAAAAGAAAAAATATTTTGTAGAAAGTTTGGTTATCCAATTTTTGTGTGTGACGAATAACGACTTACCAGTTTTTAAATGACGAAATTATATCTGCACCAGGCCTCTTTTTCTTCAAACATGGCAGGCGTGAGATAATCCAATTTGACGAGGTTCGTTTTCATGGCTGTTCATAGTCCGATTGTGAAAGAAGTAAAATTTTTGAAGTTGGCGCGAATCTGTCGCGAGCAATTTCAGAAGGGTGTTGATTGGTTTAAATTAGCCAATCAACGTGTCTGTTCCATGTCAGCTTTTACAGACGTCAGTTATCATCATCATCATCATTATTATTATTATTAGTAGTAGTAGTAATAATGAAAAAATAATTATTATTATATCTGCCTCCTTCAAGTTATGTTTAAAAATTGCAAATAAGTATACAGAATAATTTTTTTAAAAATTGAACATACGTCGCTTGAGAAGAAAGGGCGAAACCTCAGTTGCAAGAAGATAGAATGCATCGTTGTTAGCAAAAGTAACAGCCCAACATGCAAATTGCAAATCAGAGATACCAAAATCAAACAAGTACAACAATTTAAATATCTGAGAAGTGTTTAAACAGATGGCCCCAAAACTGCAACACTGAAATCCGAAGGCGAATCGGGATAGCCGAAGCTGCTTCCCAAAAGCTAAGCAGAGTATTAAGAAATAGAAATATTTCGTTAGAAACAAAGAAAAAATTATTGAACCGTTATGTGATATCTGTCTTTCTATATGGCAGAGAATGCTGAACAATCTCCTGAAAGATGAGGAAGAGACTTGAAGCAACAGAAATGTGGTTCTACAGAAGGATGCTGAAGATACACTGGACCGAACATGTAAGCAACGAGTTTTAGAGAAGTTTTAAAGAAAATGGAAACAAAAAGGACACTTATACTTAACATCAGAAAGAGACAAGCTGAAATTTCTGAGGCTCATAATGAGGAAAGAGGGCTTGGAAAATCTGATACTCACGGGACTCATTGAAAGCAAGAGGGACAGAGGAAGACAATGCATTACACACTTAATGAGCATGAGAGAATCGAGGGCGGAACAAGGTCTAAGAGACAAAATTTATTAAATTCCTCATATAAGTTCCTCAATATTACTCGGGCACATTTGATAAACTACTGATTTCAGATTGCTCCAATGAAAAAAAAATCCAAAGGTGTGAGGTCTGGTGACCTCGGTGGCTCAACAGGGCCTATCCATTAACCCCAATGATGTCAGTTATGTGCCCTGCTTAGGCGATCATGTATCTTTCGATACATGGCTGACGAGGCTGATTTTTTTTCCCGCAGTAGGTTGCCATTTCTTTCTGCGGTAGACCAGTTGCCATCCATCTCTTTTGTTATTTACCCACAGCTGGTGGTGGGGAGAAGAAGAGGAGGATTCACACCTTTCCCAAAGGAATTGGCACGTAAGTGAATGTTATGGATTTGACTAGGATTCGAACTCGGCTCTCCGAGTCCTCAATCCGAACCGCTACCCATGACTCCATACTGTACTGTTTTGCTTGATTTTTATTTTGTTTTCTTACCTTTGGATATAATAAAGTTTTTATAGGCTCGTGTCTTTTTTTTTCCCCTATTATTTTTCGTTCAATTATAATCCTGGTTTGTTTAAACAAAGTAATACCTCATAGATATAGTCTAGGCTGTACCATTTAGTAATAATCTTACTAACTTTATTAATTACTAATTTTTTTTCTTGATTTTCCCTGTTGAAATTGGGGTGCGTATTATACACAGGTGCGTCTTATATGCCGTCAAATACGGTAAATGTAATCTTTCGGATAGTTCTTTATTCTGTAGTCCAATCACAATCCTTCGTTCTTTGGAAACCCACACGCTTCTGCTAATACGCGAATAAAGGTTTCAGCCAGCAAGGAAAGTTGGCTCCCTGTGCCGCGCCAGGAAAAATTTTCTCGCCGGAATCGATCCTTCAAATCTAAAAATCGATCATTCGCCCTTGCATGGAGTATTGCTGCCATATATGGTCCGGTGCCCCTTCTGTTTGTCTCAAGGTTCTTGGTAAGATCCAGAGACGAATATGCAACATAATTGGCCCTGATCTGGCATCTCATCTGCAGTCGCTCTCTCACAGACATGTCGTCGCCTGCCTCTGTCTTTTTTTTACAAATACTTTCATAGTAACTGCTCCGATGAGCTGCTGTCGCTGGTTCTCAGGCTTCAAGCGTTCTACTAGGCTGGCATCTCGCTCACACCCTTTCACTGTCGATACTATTAAATGTAGACGTCTCTTCGACTTCAATAGCTTCATGTCTCGCACCTCTCGCCTGTGGAACTCCCTCCCCTTTTCTCGTTTCCCTGATAGTTATAATCTCCAACTATTCAAATGTAATGTCAATCGACGTCTCCAGATGCCTTGATCTATCCCCTATCCTTCTCTTCATCCTTTCCTCTATCACTCCTATTTGCTCTCGTTCCAATTCTCTGTAACCCCTTGCATCCTAGTGGCTTCCCGCCTTGCTTGGGGTGAAACGCTTAAAAAAAAAAAACAAAAAAAAAAAAATAGAGCTCGAAGATAAAATATTGCGCTTTCATGAACTATTTTTTAGACTTTTAGGCATCAAGTAGGCATTGAATTTTTCCAAAACTGAGTCGTACACATCTGCGTCGTCTCCTCGTCGTGAGAAAGAAAATGGCCGGAATATATTTTCGGATTTGCTTTAACCAATGGTTAATTAGTGGAAGAATAATTGTTTCTGGTGAAAGGGAAAGCGTTTAATCATGCCTCTCGTTTTGAGTCGAAATAACGAAATAACGGAAAAAAAAAAAAAAAAAAAAAAAAAAAAGAACGATGACGAATAGAATACATTATCTTTTTTTAGGCTCTTAGCTTCTGTCATGGCGGAGATCGAAAAAGCCGAGTCGGCATGTTATAGTCAATTAGAGGAAAAAATTCCAACACAAGAGTTTCATTAAAAATTCATTTAACAATTTATTATGTGTCAATGACTGAGTGTGTTTAACAAGATTTCAGCGGTAAACGTAGAACACATACTACATACATACATACATACATACATACACATTTCTTTCTTTTTTTTTTTAGTTAGTACTATCCCCAAGCAAGGCAGTAAAGCCACTAAGACAATTGTGTTTGAGGCTAGGAAATTGTCAGCTAGATATCTACTACATACAGTTAAATAAAAAAAAAGATAAAAATTTGGTTTAGAGTCCCTGACGGACACAAAGTAAGGGTTCTGTTTATTGCTATACATACACTATAAGCGGAGATCCTTGTTAAAAAAAGATTTGTAATTATTTTTTTTAATCGGTACAACCCCAAGCAAGGCAGTAAAGCCACTAAGACACTTTGGTTTGAGGCTAAGAAATTGTCAGCTCGATGTCAAACATCTACGGTTAAATAAAAAATAAAAAAAATTGGTTTAGTTCCCCTGACGGACACTAAGTAAGGGTTCTGTTTATTGCTATACATACACTATAAGTAGAGATCCTTGTTAAAAAGTGTTGTAATTATTTTTTTTAATCGGTATCATCCCAAGTAAGGCAATAAAGCCACTAAGACACTTTAATTGCAGGCTAGGAAATTATCAGCGAGATATCTACTATATACAGTTAAAACAAAAACAAAAAAAAGATGAATATTTAATTTAGTTCCACTTGACGGACACAAAGTAAGGATTCTCTTTATCGTTATGCATATACTGTAAGCGGAGATCCTTGTTAAAAAGTTTTGTAATTATTTTTTAATTGATATCACCCCAAGTAAGGTAGTAAAGCAACTATGACAGAAGGGCTTACAGGGTGTGGATGAATTAGGAAGAGAAACATTAATAATGAGCGGGAAAAGGTAAGCGTAGTCAGAAGGACAGTAGACAGCGGTTGACATTGCATTTAAATTTTTGCAGAAAATGTTGGCTGGAAAGCATGGAGCTGGAAGGGAGTTCCACAAGCACACAGAGACACACATACACATGTACACCGTGCCTCATATATATATATATATATATAGTCAACTCTCCCGTCGAATTCGACGTATGAGGGTCAAGCAGATCAGTTTCTAGGAAACCGACAGCCCGACAACAGCACATGAGATTTGATTATAGTGGTGAAGGTTTCGTGCAGGACCATCCACACTTTTTGAAGGGCCGAATACAGAGACCTGGTGCACGACGTGCCACGAGGTACCCAAACGACCCTCGACAGGTTTTGAATTCAGAGTTGTCCTTCTCCTAGACCAGTTGCCATCCAAGGCTATAGAACCCAGTCTGCCCTGCTATTTGCCCATACCTGGAGGGAGAAGAAGAGGATTCACACCTTTCCCAAGGGTATAATAGTCAGATTAGTTTAATCTTTAACGTATATATGTGAATGTAATGGATTCGACTGGGATTCAAACTCGGCTCTGCGATTCCTCAGAGTTAGATAGATAGATAGATAGATAGATAGGGATATAATAAAAACGTATGTACACGCACATATGCTTGCACGTACATATATTTTTTCTCGGGTGCTATAAAAACGGTGCTCAATGTTATGTAACGCTAAAATAAAAGGCTAAAATGCCAACCAACCTAGCCACCTGGACTTGGCCTTTACTTCCTTCCACTTACCTAAAGAGACCTCATGGTCGAAACAGACATCCATTAGACATGGCACGTGGAACTAGAACAGTCTACCCCAGTGAGCGAAATAAAGGGTTCAATTCGACATTCTAACCACCTGAAGAAGGCCGGTGCGTACAATGGCCGAAACGGTGTTTTAAATATGGCAACAAAAATGAGGACGATAGTCCGAATAATGTAAAACTATAATTTATAATATATCATCTCAGAAATATAGACAGATACTGAAGGGCCAAACGTTGTGATAAATATGGCGACAAAAATGAGGACAATAGTCCGAATAATGTAAACTATTTACATAATACCTCATCTCAGAAATATAGACAGATACTGAAGGGCCGAAACGTTTATGATAAATATGGCGACAAAAATGAGGACAATAGTCCGAATAAAAAGGTAAATAGTGTACATAATACCTCATCTCAGAAATATAGACAGATATTGAAAGGGCCGAAACGTTGTAATAAATATGGCGACAAAAATGAGGACAATAGTCCGAATAATGTAAATAATTAAAATACATAATACCTCATCTCAGAAATATAGACAGATGCTGAAAGGGCCGAAATTTTTTAATAAATATGGCGACAAAGATGAGGACAATAGTCCGAATAATGTAAATAGTGTACATAATACCTCATCTCAGAAATATAGACAGAGAGAAATATTGTCTATATGACAAGGAGCTCCCTTGACGAACACTCTGTCTCCGGACGGAGAGGAACTCAGACGAGGTTATGCCGAAGGGTAGAGTCACGTTTTGGGATGTAGACAAAACCCAAACCCGTAATTACGGGATCTCCGGGCGTTAAATGCTGGCCCTGTGCCACATCTTGCCTTGTCGGGAGGTTGGTAAATAGAGTAGAAATATTATTGTATTGTTGTGTTGACAGATTTAACTGTTTTCTTTTGATTTCTTGATATATTTGTTGTGTACGTTGGCTTGGGAAAGTAGCGATTCCGTTAGGAAAGGTGTTATTGGGAAAAACCGGGACGCAGATTAATATTTGGATAATATTCAATGGCAGCACTCTCGAGGATTTTCCTCCTGAGTCAATTATTTTCGTTTTTATGAGTGTAGCATTTATTAAATCAAAATTGTGGCTGAATGTATTTTTGAATTTACATAAAAATGGCAAACCTATTTTGGCACTTTTTTTTTAATTTCCTTTTGGTAGCTCGTATTTATTTTTGGTTGGGAGCTCCTGGGAGCAGAGAACCGTTATAATATAACAATCTAAAACTCTCAGCATTCTTCGTTTTGAAACGCCACTCAACCCCACCACCTAAGATTTGACAAAAGAAAAAAAAAACTTTACAGAGCATTTCAAGTGCCTTTTTTTTTAACGTTGCTGGAGCGGCTATGCAATCTCTACATTAGCGGGAAAATTCGAGCATCGTTCATAGATTTAATAATTAAATACTCTGTTTATAATAAACAGTATTAAACAACATTTACCGGCCTGAATATCCGAGAAATTCTCATAGAAAATATTCGTTCTCCGACAGGAATCGAACCTGTATCCTATACGGAAACGTCATATAGCCTGACGTGCCTTAACCGATTGGGCCACGGAGGATCGTTCGATTAACAAGGTCGATTTTACTGCTTTTAAACTTCAATCTTCCATGAATCTCTCACGTACATCAAATGACGTTACACATTATAAAATGGACAAAAGTCTTAAAAATAATTGTCGGAATTTGTCCATTTCATAATGTGTGACGTCATTTGTTTACATTTGGATACGCTTTGAGCAGATATGAATGTACGTGAGAGATTCATGGAAGATTGAAGTTTAAAAACAGTCAGTAAAATCGACCTTGCTAATCGAGCGATCATTTAATATGAACGTTGCTCGAATTTTCCAGCTAATGTAGAGATTGCAGAGCCGTTCCAGCAACGTTAAAAAAAAAACAGAAAATGAGCTCAATAATTGAACACGAGTAAATAGCACGAAGCCTATTGGCAAACTGACTGACTCAGCTGGCTGGCGAATCAAAAAATCTGTCAATTTATTGTTATAGAAAAAAATAGTTTTAAAAACCTGGAAACATTTTTTTCTTATCTCTCTCTCTCTCTATATATAAAAATACAAGGAATTTTCTCCAGCTTAAACTATGAAAATGGCTTCTAATGCATTTAATAATTCTCATGTCTGTTTGCTAAAGATTTTAGATTTGTTTTCAAATTATCAGAAATGAAAAGAAGACCTGTCAAAATTAAGATTTCTTTACGAAAAGGACATGTTTAAAACGATATTGATAATTTGTCATATCTGGCTTGCTTAAAGTGTATTTATGCCGATGTCCGTATTTATTTATTTTTTTTTTTTTTGAAGACGTGTTTGCTGAAGTTGAACTTTGGAAATGGAGTCAAGTTACGAGAATGGAAGAATCCTTGAATTTGCTACGGTTCTTTTTTTTGTGTGACGTCATTTCCGGCAATGGAATCAGAGATATAAGAGCATCTCATCATAAAATTTAAATTTTTTTAAAAAAAAAAAATCATAATCAAACAAATTATACATTTATGAAATAGACCAAAATAAAACAATTATTTTTGGACATTTTTATGTTTATACATTCTTTTTATAGATACAAATATTTAAATGAAAATTCTCTGTTTTATAATAAACAAAGTATTAAACAACATTTACTGGCCCTGAATGTCCAAGAAATTTTCATTTGAAAATATTCGTCCTCCGACAGGAATTTTTTTATATCCTATACTGAACCGTTTTATAACCTGTAATTTGCCTTTAACCGATTTTTTTACGGAGGATCATTCGATTAACAAGGTCGATTTTACTGAATGTTTTTTAACTTCAATCTTCCATGAATCTCTCACGTACAAAATTATCTGCTTCCAATTTATCAAATGTAAACAAATGACGTCAAACATTATGAAAAGGATGTATTAAAACAAAATTATTTTTATGATATTTGTCCATTTCAAATAATAATGACGTCATTTGATGTACTATTTAAGATTCAGAATATTGAAGATTAAAAGCATAAAATCGACCTTTATAATCGAAAAAATTTCTGTATCCAATTATTAAGGCAATAATCGGCTATAATGAAAATATAGATATATTTTAGGTTCGATTCCATGTCAGGACGAATATTTTCTAAAAAAATTCCTGGTTGGAAATTCAGGACCAAATGATGTTTAATACTATTTATTATAAACAGAGATTTAATTAAATATTTTTATCTATAAATAGAATGTATAAACATAAAATGTCTTAAAAATAATTGTCGGAATTTTGTCCATTTCATAATGTGTGACGTCATTTGTTTATATTTGGATACGCTATCCAGAAAAATGAATGGACGTTGAGAAAATCATGGAAGATTGAAACAAAAAACATTAAATTCAACATAGTTAACCGAACGCTCCTGTGTGGCCAAATCGGTTAGATGACGGCTCCTTATAGGATACAGGTTCGATTCCTGTCGGAGGACGAATATTTTCTATGAAAATTTCTCGGACATTCAGGCCGGTAAATGTTGTTTAATACTGTTTATTATAAACAGAGTATTTATTAAATATTTGTATCTATAAAAAAATGTATAAACAAAAATATTTTTTATATATATATGTGTGTGTGTTTATAAAACTATTAGACGTTTTTTTAATATACAATTTTAACATGGCAAAGAGAAAATTCACCTTGTCTTGCATCGTATATTTTTTTTAAATGATAATTCACCCAAGCATTGTTTAAAACATAAAAATGTCTTAACAAAATTCATAGACAAGGCGTATATTTGTTTTAACATATGTACACACAAACGCGCATATATTTATGGAAATTAAATTTATCAAAAACAAATTTACATGCACGTATTTGCTCACAGACGCAGGTGTAGGCTTTAAGAAAGGTTTAATCAACAGAGAATACAAGGTTCGCGTATAGTGTCCTTTTATAGTCCCAGTAAACAGAAATAGCTCTCTGGAAGAGGAGAGTAATAAAACAAGGGGAGACCACTCTTGATTATTCATAACACTCACATTCTTTAAAAATACGCACACAAAATATATGCACACGCAGTGTAAAAAATATTTAAACACATACACACACACTTGAAAAATTATTATTTACACACAAAAAATATCGCATTCTAAACTTTAAATATATTCGTGCAGAATTTAAAAATATGAAATACACTTTTTTCCTTCTATGCACATATATTTAAAAATTTGGACAGATAATTAACCATAAAATCGAGCTCATTTCTCAGGTGCAATTGATCTAAAGACAAAGTTTGTTTTACATTAATAACGTCAAGATGGCAAAAATGATTTTTCTTAAAGTAAAAGATGTTTCATTTCTCCGAATGTAGGCGGCACAAATTTTTGGATTTAACTCACTACTGAGTCAATAAGTATCGAGTTTCCAAACCATTATCCCACGTTGAAGTGCCCACAAGCACATACATATATACACGCAATTCATCCGAAAATTACATTTCCAAATATCAGTCTTAAATATTCAATAATTTCGGTCGCCACAATCCATCAAATTACTGATAATAGCATGCCGGGTTCCCACTTCCCGCGACACATTTTCAATTCTCGGTCTTTGCAAAGTGTTGGCCAAACTCATCAACGACAAGAAGTGTTTCCATACCCTACGCCAGCCAGCATGCTTTTCACCAACTCGAAAATGTCATCACCCCCGTGTCCAAGAGCAGGCCAGTATATCTGTTGGCCAGTGAAAAACTAGACAACACGGAGTCTGGTATTATCCACGCTCCTTAAACGCTTTATTTACCAATCTGCCCACAGATCTCTCCACTGGGATCTCGGCACTAAAGATTGTCAGTTACAGGCCTGTTGCAACTGCAGAGTACTGATTCCAGCCAAAGAAATATCATAGATGTTAATGGCCGGACATCTTTGATGGCGGCTCCAGTGAATGGAGCACATAGCAGATTTGGCAGCAAATTTTCCGTGGGCGAAACGGATTAAGATAATCTAGCAAGCTACAAATGGTTGGATTTCAGCTTCCTTAGGTGGTAGCTACGTGTTTAATAATAAACCCTCAATGCGATCCTGATATCACAAAGCGCTGAATGGAAGCTATTTCCAAAATGAAGGTTCCAGAAATGAGATCACGTAAGAATGATCTTGAACAAAAAAAAGGAAATCCAAATTCCTTACCAAATAATTCTGCGAAATTTGACACTTGCAAGACAAACCGAAAGTAATATATTTCCAACGTAAGACAAAGGAAAAATGAAAGTATTGTGTC